>WNWK01004284.1:25000-143941 GCA_009830355.1 Cherax destructor | reverse complement strand
AGCTCTAACTCTATTTGAAACCCCTGATCTAATCCCATTTATTTCTCCCAACTGAAACTCTCCTACCCCTTCAGCTTTGTCTCACTTAAAGCCAGGACATCCAGCTTCTTTTCATTCATAACATCTACAATCATCTCTTTCTTATCATTCGCACAACATCCACGCACATTCAAACATCCACTTTGACGGTTTTCTTCTTCTTCTTTTTAGTAAGCTATACAGGAAAAGGGTTACTAGCCCATTGTTCCCGGCATTTTAGTTGACTTTACAACACGCATGGCTTACGGAGGAAAGATTCTTATTCCACTTCCCCATGGATATGAAAGGAAAAGCAATAAGAACAAGAACTATTAAGATAAAATCAAAGAAAACTCAGATGAGTGTGTATACATAAACGTGTACATGTTTGCGTAGCGTGACCTAAGTGTAAGTAGAAGTAGCAAGACGTACCTGAAATCTTGCATGTTATGAGACAGAAAAAGACACCAGCAATCCTACCATCATGTAAAACAGTTTCAGGTTTCTGTTTCACAGTCACCTGGCAGGATGGTAGTACCTCCCTGGGTGGTTGCTGTCTACCAACCTACTATATATATATGCAATAAGATCACAGTAAACAGGTGATATCACAATATGCAAAACAATCACTGTGAAAAATAGGAACTATATATATATATATATATATATATATATATATATATATATATATATATATATATATATATATATATATATATATATATATATATAAAGAGAGAGAGAGAGAGAGAGAGAGAGAGAGAGAGAGAGAGACAGAGAGAGAGAGAGAGAGAGAGAGAGAGAGAGAGAGAGAGAGAAGAGACAGAGACAGAGACAGAGACAGAGAGACAGAGACAGACAAACGAACAGACAGACAGGTAGACAGAAAGACAGTCAGACACAGAAAGAGAAAGAGGTGTATCGCAGTGTTCATACACTTAGAGCTTACTTTAATCCCTATTTTAGGGACTGAAGAATTCTTCACATTAGTGTACAGGTGAATTGCACCTTTGATGACATACGTGTAATCCAAAGCATCAAAGCTTAAAGACAAAGCCTAACATCACAGAATAAGCAGTAAAAATATACTACTATTGGTTGGATCAAACAGGGGATGAGCGTCGCTTCCACAAACTTCCCTTCCAGTATTCTGCCCCAAACGTCATGGGTCACCTACACTCACCTTTTACCTATGATTTATGAAGATAAATGAATATAATTAAGGAAAGCAATGGTCTATCGTAGAGATTTATAGTCTGGGCTTGTTTGTTCATATATGTGAGAAGAATTTCGGTTTACTCATAAGTGACTGAAGACAAGACTCGAGATATCAATACAAGTGAGCTGAAACGAAGAAAATTGAAGAGGCTGTATTTTTGCTAGCATATGAGGCGGATATAACAAAGCTTATCTACGTGTAACCTCTAATTATTAAGTATAAATAGCTATAAATCATCAATTTACTGTGTTAGAGTGAAGGTGATCCCAGATTCGTCAGTACATGTTCTTCTCTCTTTAGCGTCAATTTAGCTACTCTTAGAGCGTCCTACACAAGCCTGTTTCATGTAAATTACATATATTTTTCCACTTACATATTTTTTCCAATGGTTCACATTGTTGCATGTTAGGGAAGGTATTATCTTATATCCGCGATAACACGTAATATTTAAAAAAAGAAATATGAGCCAGCAATCTATAAATCTCTTGAAAACCTGGTATTAGCAGGAGTTACATGAATTGTTATCGCGTGATTAACACTATATATCAATTCTATTAAGCAAATCAATTTCCATTAGCTCGTGCCGGTTGAGGAACAGCAACGGAATTTCAGAGAAACGTCTTTGGTTTCTTGAGGTCAATTTCTGTTACTTAGGAGCACGTCTTGTGACGGTGATAAAAAATATAAAAAAAATATATAAAATACTGACTCAATGGAAAAATAAACTCAAACTCATTATAATGGGATCCTTTATTGATGATGTTTCGCCCACACAGTGGAATTTATCAAGTCACAAACAGATCTGTTTGTGACCTGAAAAAGCCCACTCACCGGCAGGATTATTACGTCGTACTAAAGGATGAAAATAGAGGAGGAGGATATAAGTGTACACACACATACACTGAGCATTAAAACTCATCTGTATGGGCTACAAGATTTGTGCTTACTTTGTCTTTAACCGTGAGTGTTACAAGAAGAAGAAGAAGAAGAAGGTGCGGGGAATGTGGTGGCTGGAGTGGTGGCTAGTAGATGGTAGTAGTACTAGTGCTATTGGGAAGGAGACGAAAGTATTGGTTGGTGATGATGGTTGAATAATAAGTGGTAAGTGATGAAGAGGCGGCGGCGGCGGTGTGCTGGTGGTTAATATGGTGGTGGTGGTGGTGGTGCTGCTGCTGCTGCTGGTATTGAAAAAAGGGTGTTGGTGATGGTGGTAGGAAGGATGAGGGGGGTAGTGGTGGTGGAAAGAGATGGTGAGGAGACTATATATAAGTATTTCCTAACGTCTATGCGAGTCATCTGCTTATTCATATTCCTTCTGCGTCCTCCTCGTTATATTACATCTAATAATAGCCAATGTATGTATGTTTTCTCTTACAGCAGAGTATTTTATATGTCATGATCGTGTCTCCTTTTCAACGATGTTCTAGAGTCAAAAACTCCCCCGTTCCCTATAATCTTTTCCTTTTATTTTAATCATAGAATATGGTGTCCGCCCCTCCCTCTTTTGTTTTGAGTTTCTCTTATCTTGGTGAGACAGGAAGTTCCATCTCTGAAAACGTGTTGTCCTTCAGAGAAGAATCCTGTTTTCTATGTATATGCTAGAATTTTTTTTTACATAATCTACGTCACTTTGCATGTGATAATTTCTGTAGTGCATTGTTCATCAATGCTTTGTTGCTGTGGCGCTTAGCATACGTGTTGACTGTTGTTGCTGTGGTACTCGGCACATCTGTTGACTTCTGTGGTGCTTGGCACACATGTTGACTTCTGTGTTGCTGTGGTCCTTATCATACGTGTTCACTGAAGCGCATGTTCACTGCTGCATTGCTGTGGTACTTGGCATACGTGTTCACTCTTGAGTTGGTGTGAGCAGCTTGAAGTATACTTAGAAAAATGTCATATTGGTCACCATCACCACCTAACTGACCCACAGGTTACACCAGTTCACCCCACCCAGATAATTTCTCAGCCCCATGAAACTGGCTAAGCGAAAATCAGGGATTTTGACTTGGTTGTAGTTGTTAAGGTAATCCCATGTTATATAGATAATAAGTGCTGTGTGATCGCTTTACCCAAGTTTATCAGTAACCTCAAGATGATAAATTAGTGATTCCTTGTTAGCAAGCCAAGCCGGTTATTTCCTCTAGTTGGTTTTGTCACAACCTGTTTTATAAAATAATCCTGTCAAATTCTTCCAGTCAGTTTGTCTAAAGTTAAAATCTCCCATTAACACAACATTTTCGCATCTAAATGCGTAAGTAGTATCGTCCCAGAGAGGTTTACTGTGTGATTCCTATCAAGGTTTGTGAAGCTGTTTATCACAGCCAAGATCAGAAAGTTGTTGTGTTGTTGTACTGCTTGGTACCCGTCATGCTGTTCTGCTTGGTACCCGTCATGCTGTTCTGCTTGGTACCCGTCATGCTGTTCTGCTTGGTACCCGTCATGCTGTTCTGCTTGGTACCCGTCATGCTGTTCTGCTTGGTACCCGTCATGCTGTTCTGCTTGGTACCCGTCATGCTGTTCTGCTTGGTACCCGTCATACTGTTCCGCATGGTACCCGTCATGCTGTTCTGCTTGGTACCCGTCATGCTGTTCTGCTTGGTACCCGTCATGCTGTTCTGCTTGGTACCCGTCATGCTATTCTGCTTGGTACCCGTCATGCTGTTTTGCTTGGTACGCGTTGTTATTGTTGTGTTGCATGGCACCACAACTGTGGTGCTTGGTAATCTATTGGCTGCCGTGTTGTTGTGGTGCTTGATACACATGTGCCACATGGCCTAGTAGCTAAAGCTCTCGCTTCACACGGCTAGTGTCTGGGTTCGATTCCCAGCGAGAGTAGAAACATTTGGGGTGTTTCTTTACACCGGTTGTCTACGTTCACCCATCAGTAAAATTGGTACCTGGGTGTTAGTCGACTGGTGTGGGTCGCATCCTGGGACAAAACTGACCTAATTTGACGAAATGCTCAGCATAACAAGTGACTTTCTATATACTAGTAGTATGTCATTGATGTCAGCTAGGCCTGTATACCTTGTATATGTACTTGTAGTAAATAAAGATATTTTATTATTATTATTATTATTATTATTATTATTATTATTATTATTATTATTATTATTATTATTATTATTATTATTATTATTATTATTATTATTATTATTATTGCTGTCGTACTTCGCACCCACGTTGACTGCTGTGTTGCTATAGCGAATGGCACACGTGTTGGCTGCTGTGTTGCTGTAGCGCATGTTGGCTGCTGTGATGCTGTAGTGCATGACACACGTGTTGGCTGCTGTGATGGTTAACACTTGTGTTGATGTCTCTGGTGCTTGGCACATCGTTGCTTTCTGTGGCGTTAAAAAAAAAAAAAAACTTTACTTCTAAAGATCATGATGTGTAAAAACATTATTGAAGAATCTTCGTGAAAGAGGAAAGTCTCAAGAAGAAAATTAAAACACAAAAATGACTGTAAATATATGACAACTAAGCCTTTGACAAACACGATACAGGAGCGACGTCTGAATGCAAGGCAGGAAATAAATGGCTAAGACCTGTAATGAATGAGAGGAAAAAAATAGAAAATACCCTAATGAATGACCTGTGATGACTGAGAAAAAAAATAGGTAAATATCTTATTGGGGTGTGAAAGTCAAGAGATAAAATGGAATTAACTGATCTAAAATAAAGTGGAATAAAGGGAGGAACTGTGAATGAAATTCGGATGAAGAGTGAAAAGCAACAATATCATTTAGGATGTGGAAGGGGCGAAGAAGGAATAATAACAGGAACCTGAAAACGAAGTATCACGAATGACATAAGAATGACAGGAATTACGGAGGGAAGACCAAGGAACTCCAGGAACATCAGGAACCTCGAGGAACACCACGGAACTCCAGGAACACCTCGGAACTCCAAGAACACCATGGAACTCCAGGAACACCAGGAAACTCCAGGAACACCACAGAACTCCAAGAACACCACAGAACTCAAAGAACAAAACGGAACTCCATTAGCACCACGGAACTCTGGGACAACCACGGAACTCCATTAGCACCACGGAGATGAGCAGAGTGTTCACACGGTTGTTCTTTTAGGTGACTTCCCAAAAACGCAGATTTTTTTATTTATGCAGAGTGCTAAGCGCAAGTGGGTTTAGCGGGTGATCGCTGGTGGTTTGGAACCAGTGCCAGAAACACCAGCCCGTGCCACGTATTGCTGGGCACTTGGACTAGTCCCGCGTACCCAGCTCTTCCTGCACCATTACACCAACACCCACGCCCAACATTACGTTTGTGCCCACGCCCGTACCTATTTTAGAGCCAACACCCACAGCCACATTATCTTCAACACCCAAGCAACACATACACCCAAATGTACACACGCACAGTCATACACACACACAAACAAACAAACACACACACAGAGAAACACAAACACACACACACACAGAAACACAAACACACCAAAACACACACACACACAGAAACACACACACGGCACAGTACACCGTGAACGTCAGGCCCATATTGGAGTATGCAGCACCAATGTGGAACCCACACCTGGTCAAGCACGTTAAGAATTTAGAGAAAGAGTAAAACTTTGCAACAAGACTAGTTCCTGAGCCATGGAATATGTACTAGAGAAGAGGAGGGATAGGGATGACATGATAAAAACGTTTAAAATACTGAGACGAATTGACAGAGAGGATAGTAACAGAATGTTCCAGAGATGGGGCACAGGAACAACGGGGACACAACTGGAAGTTAGAAACTCAGATGAGTCATAGGGATGTTAGGAAGTATTTCTTCAGTATTAGAGTTGTCAGGAAGTGGAACAATCTGAAGAGTGATGTAATAGAGGCAGGATCCATACATCGCTTTAAGAAGTACAATATGACTTTTAGAGCACAGAGTAGCCCTAGTAGCGACCAGCGAAAAGACGAGGAAAGGAGCTGTGACTCGACCTTTGCAACCACAAAAAGGTGAGTACACAAACACACGCACACATACACGCATACATACATATACACACGCTCAAAAATAAAATGTGGAGGAAACTTATCCATTGCTGTTATCATTGCCTCCTCCTCTGGTTTTTATTCTTCTCTCTCTCTCTCTCTCTCTCTCTCTCTCTCTCTCTCTCCTCTCTCTCTCTCTCTCTCTCTCTTCTTCTTTTCCCCCTTTTTTTCATTTCCTGTTTTTTCTCAAAGACTGCCAGCAAGTTTATGAAACAAAATTGATCATTTCAAATCCTAGCTAGTTAATAGCGATTTCTCTCCAGGTGCTCCACAACTCACCAGGTGCTCCACAACTCACCAGGTGCTCCACAACCCTCCAGGTGCTCCACAACTCCCCTGAGGACCTTTTTAGTTGATTAACATATTATGTATATCAGCGATATTGACCTTTAATTTAAAGTTACCCGTCTCTCTCCCTTTCTTAAAAAACTGGAACTACTTTCGCCTTCTCCCACATGTTTGTGGTTGTCTCATTTCCAATAACAAGTTGGTTATACAGTTAGATAAATGGGTACGGCTGCAACTAATGTGACATTTTTTGTGTCCATTTACCTAACATTTTGTTGGTAATTCTATTATTTATGCTGGTTATACAGTGCTTAATCTCCCTCTCTTAAAACCATTTGTTACACATTGTAAGGTACCATTGCATTTGTTACACATTGTAAGGTACCATTGCATTTGTTACACATTGTAAGGTACCATTGCATTTGTTACACATTGTAAGGTACCATTGCATTTGTTACACATTGTAAGGTACCATTGCATTTGTTACACATTGTAAGGTACCATTGCATTTGTTACACATTGTAAGGTACCATTGCATTTGTTACACATTGTAAGGTACCATTGCCTTTGTTACACATTGTAAGGTACCATTGCATTTGTTACACATTGTAAGGTATCATTGCATTTGTTACACATTGTAAGGTACCATTGCATTTGTTACACATTGTAAGGTACCATTGCATTTGTTACACATTGTAAGGTACCATTGCATTTGTTACACATTGTAAGGTACCATTGCATTTGTTACACATTGTAAGGTACCATTGCATTTGTTACACATTGTAAGGTACCATTGCATTTGTTACACATTGTAAGGTACCATTGCATTTGTTACACATTGTAAGGTACCATTGCATTTGTTACACATTGTAAGGTACCATTGCATTTGTTACACATTGTAAGGTACCATTGCATTTGTTACACATTGTAAGGTACCATTGCATTTGTTACACATTGTAAGGTACCATTGCATTTGTTACACATTGTAAGGTATATTTCAGATATTCAGCTTAGCAGTTTCTTCTCGTCTTATCCTTGTAACGATGGTATTCATTACGCTTATGGATGCTCTTTCTTTCTCAGTTTTTGATATTGTCTCTGTTTGCATTGAGAACACCTTAAATTGTTTGTTCAATTCATCACAGACTTCTTTTAATTCCCCATTAGCTCTCCTTGTATCTTCCTTCACCTCCCTCTTTCCTTCCTGCTCCCTCTATTCGTTATTTTTGTCTCTTTAATACCCCCTCCTCTTCCACACACATCCTTGTTCTTTACTTCTTATGCTTTTCCAGTTTTCCTTCCAGATTTATGCTTTCATTATTTTCCTTTGCTTTTCTTTCGTCCTTTCTCGAACTTTCATGGGATACTTTTTGTCTAAATTTCTAATGGGTAGCACTTACCACTTTCTTTTATAATTATCTTCATTGGCAACCATTCTGTGAAGACAAATTTTGATCTCTTCGCCCTCACATTATTCTCTGTTTGCATTTGTGGCGTTTTGTCTTCCTTGTTTCAGACACAAGGAGTTTTTTTTTTAATCCATTCTTTCAGGTTCTTTTATATTCTTATATATTACTGTAATGTCTTCTCTTGTCTTCCTATGAGCAACGTTGACATGTTTCACCATAACTCATATTCTTCAGCTCTGGTCATAACTTCATTGCTCTTCTTTGGTCATTTTCAAACTTATTGACAAGTTTTTTGTATTGTAGTGTCACTACACAGCTGCTGCATATTTAAATGTTTCTCAAACATATGTTGTTAGTAGTTTCTTTAACTATGTCTCTATCTATATATTTGAAAGCAATTAAATCTTACATCGTGAGCATTTTTATTAAATTCCATTGGTTGTAGAACATATTACAATTTCAACTGGCTGTAGCACATACTGTTTCAAGTAACAGCTGTTTCTTCTTGTTATCCCGGTTAAAGGTATATAAGTACTCATCATTATTTAGAATTGCATATCCAACTGTGATCTTATATCTTGTATATTGTTATCTTGCTCCCTGTTTTGCTCTTATAAACCAGGATTGACGTGTTTACTGTTTTCTCCCTTTCATTATAATACATGTAAAGTAACCACGAGGGGGAGGGAGTTAGGGGTGGTGACTCTGGGCCTTTCCTCTTGCATGCATCACATCATCAGGAGCTTGCGGTGTTGCAGAGGTGGAGTGAGAAAACCAGGCATATTCTCAAGAGTCGTCACCCTAAACGAATCTGCCTGGATTTCCTACTCTATTTCTTCAATGTTACTTGCTCCTGGTGATGTGTGATTGCTGCACGGGGAGTCTGGGGCTTGTCATTCGGTTTCCCCCTTTGGTTATTTTACATCTTTTATCGCTCGTTCGCTGTTATTGCATTATAATACATATTTTAGAGCTCTGGAAACCACTTTGTTGCTGCATTTTATTTTGAATCTTCCCTTAACTTATCCACCTCTGTGTCTCAGGTATGGGCACAACACAGCTGTTACATAGTCCAGTTTTTGCCTAGCATACGTTATATAAGGCTCATTTTTTTAAATTTCTCTATCTATATATTTAAAAGCAATTTCAGTTTCAATTTCTTACAATTTCATTTATGTGATCTTACTATTCCAACTTTTTGTTAACAATAAGTCAGATTTTGCTCTCTGCCATTTTCATTATATGACAAATATCCGCATCTATCTTTCTGTCCATTTTCTCTATATATTTATCTAAATAATCTTATACAAATTTATAGTATCATTTTTCAGAGTTTTCATAAAAATTATGCATCATCTCATAACATATTCATTAAGTTTTGTATGTCTTCTATGTGGCACACCAAGAGTACATTACATCTTATTCAGCCTATGTCACACACCCATATAGGCATGCCCTCCCGAACAGCGAACCAGATGCTAAGAGTATAACGAGCCGGGCCCCCCTCGTTATAGCTTAATCCAGCCAATCACAAGGAAGGCCGCCAACGTTGTGAAACGATGCTGGACACTCGTGAATCAACCTTGACAGACACCTCCAAGTCTGGTTGAAGGTGGTTCTCACTTGCAATTTGCCTTTCTGTACATATCCTTTGCTGTTTACTCTCTACTGTCTTTTGTTCGTTCCTTGTTTCTACCTTGGTTATGGTGCTACAACCAGGTGTGCAGGCCACTAGACTACACCTGTGTTCGTAATATTCCGATAAGTCATTTGCATAACATTAAAACGTTATCAGATGAAGTACATACTCTTGTCGCACTCCACTATTCACATCTTCCCACGAGGGTGCTTTATGTACTTTATCTCTTACAGGATTTCCCTTTCAAACAAAAAGCCTCTTACTTATTTCAATCATTTAATTTTTAATTCCTCCTGTATTCTTTCTTTTCCTAATTAATCTTTTACGGGCGTCTCTATCAATAAATAATTACTTATTGGTAAATTTTTGCTCTCCATGTGTTTTACCCACTTTCCTCTAAGAGTTTTTACCATGTTTTTTTTTTTCAGAAACAGTTACCAGCAAAACTGTCCTATAGTCCAATAGTTTAATGGTTCTTCCCTTTCTCCTTTTTTTTAAATATTGGAACAGTATGTTATATATTCCATATATCTGCTAATTTACATCTTATAGTAAAATGAAATTTTTCTTAAGTGGTTAGCATAACTTTCCTGCGTATTTTTTTTTTTAATCCATGGTACATTTCGTCTGGTTCTATTTCTTTTTTTCTTTTTGGAAGAGACCCGGGCCGGGATCCATACCTGCAAATCACCTAGAATAGAATAGAATAGATTTTTTTCTTTTCAGTATCCATAAATAATTTCTTTCTGTTTTAGATTTAAATCCTTATTTATAAGAAATCCTTCGTGAATATACTGCAACTTTCTGTCCATTATGTCACACATTTCCTCCTCAATTTCGGTGAATTTGTCGTTGTCATTTAATCTTTGTACCTTAATGTTTACTTTTTATAAACTTTGATAAAATATTTAGTTATACTACTTTGTTTTTGTCCACCATGTTTTTCTTTTCAAAACTTCAATTTTCTGTTTTACTTACTTCTGAATATTCAGTTCTGGTCTGTCTGAATATATGGTAAGTTTATAGATTGTTCTAGTTCCTACAGCAGCTCCCGTCAAACTATTTTTTTATTATTTTGTCTTGTTTTCCTTTCTGGATTTTTTTGAATAAATAATTTATATCTGTCCCTTGCAATATAATGTCCGCTTTAGTTTTCCTAAAACGCTTTGCTAACGTATTGTATTTCCTTTCCTATAATCTAGTAGTTCCCATTGATTTGTTTCTTTATTTCACTTCCTTGGTCACACTTAACAGTGTATATAATTGCAATAGAATATATTTCAATTTACAAGTGTATTTAGATTGATGAAGATGAAAATTTCTGCCTCTTTTCTGGTAAACAGCTGTTGTAGTGTTGACAGTGTGTTTCCTTCTCTTACTCTTGTCGCTGATACGCTCAAAAAAGACATTACGTTTAGGAAATCTATTGAGCATTTATTTGCAGATCCAGGTTCACAAGTTGCTCAGTTTATTTTTTAATAAACAAAACCTCCTATTACACTTTTTTTTTCAATCTTCTTTAGTAACTCCATAAACTTTTTCTGATCCTCATTTTTGGCATCAAACTCTTCTCTCTCTCAGGTATTACTGAAAGCTGGGTTGTATACCTTAACATTTAAAACTTTCTCTTACTTTCTTTTGAAATTTATCACTAAAATTTCAACATTATATATTTTCGGGTTATTTCAATTTGTTTCTCTTTTAGTGGTTTCTTTTACAAATATTGCTACTGCCCTCCTTTCTTTTTTCTCTGTCTTTCCTCTACACCGAGTGCTTTCTGTGTACTCACATAAGTGTGGTTACAGGGGTCGAGTCACAGCTACTGGCCCCTGTACTCACCTAGTTGTACTCACCTAGTTGTGGTTGCAGGGGTCGATTCATAGCTCCTGGCCCCGCCTCTTCTTAAAGCTATGAATGGATCCTGCCTCCATTACGTCGCTTCCCAAACTATTCCACTTCCTGACCACTCTGTGACTGAAGAAATACTTCTTAACATCCTTGTGATTCATCTGAGTCTTCAATTTCCAACTGTGTCCCCTTGTTGCTGTGTTCCATCTCTGGAACATTCTCTCTCTGTCAACTTTGTCAATTCCTCTCAGTATTTTATATGTCGTTATCATGTTATCCCTGTTTCTCCTGTCCTCCAGTGTCGTCAGGTCGATTTCCCTTACCCTCTCCTCGTAGGACATACCCATTGGCTCCGGGACTAGTCTTGTTGCAAACCTTTGCACTTTCTCTAGTTTCTTTACATGCTTGGCTAGGTGTGGGTTCCAAACTGGTTTTGCATACTCCAATATGGGCCTAACGTACACAGTGTACAGGGTCCTGAACGATTCCTTATTAATATATCGGAATGCTGTTCTTAGGTTTGCTTAGTGCCCGTATGCTGAAGCAGTTATTTGGTTGATGTGCGCATCAGGAGATGTGCCTGGTATTATACTCACCCCAAGATCTTTTTCCTTGAGTGAGGTTTGTAGCCTCTGTCCCCCTAGACTGTACTCCGTCTGCGGTCTTCTTTGCCCTTCCCCAATCTTCATGACTTTGCACTTGGTTTGGTTGAACTCCAGGAGCCAATTGCTGGACCAGGCTTGCAGCCTGTCCAGGTCCCTTTGTAGTTCTGTCTGGTCCTCTTCTGATTGAATTCTTCTCATCAACTTCACATCACCTGCAAACAGGGACACTTCGGAGTCTATTCCTTCCGTCATGTCGTTCACAAATACCAGAAACAGCACCGGTCCTAGAACTGACCCCTGTGGAACCCCACTAGTCACAAGCGTCCACTCTGACACCTCGCCACGTACTATGACTCACTGCTGTCTTCCTGACAGGTATTCCCTGATCCACTGGAGTACCTTTCCTGTTATCCCTGCCTGGTCCTCCATCTTTTGCACTAATCTCTTGTGTGGAACTGTGTCAAACGCCTTCTTACAGTCCAAGAAAATGCAATCTACCCACCCCTCTCTCTCTTGTCTTACTGCTGTCACCCTGTCATAGAACTCCTGTAGGTTTGTGACACAGGATTTCCCGTCCCTGAAACCGTGTTGGCCGTCGTTGATAAGCTCTAGGTGTTCTACCACTCTCCTCCTGATAATCTTCTCCATGACCTTGCATACTATGGATGTCAGTGACACTGGTCTGTAGTTTAGTGCTTCATGTCTGTCTCCTTTTTTAAAAATTGGGACTACATTTGCTGTCTTCCACACCTCAGGCAATTTCCCTGTTTCGATGGATGTGTTGAATATTGTTGCTAGGGGTACACATAGTGCCTCTGCTTCCTCTCTCAGGACCCATGGAGAGATGTTGTCCGGCCCCATCGCCTTTGAGGTATCTAGCTCACTCAGCAGCCTCTTCACTTCTTCCTCTGTTGTATGTATCGTGTCCAGCACTTGGTGGTGTACCCCACCTCTCTGTCTTTCTGGAGTCCCTTCTGTCTCCTCTGTGAACACTTCTTTGAATCTCATGTTGAGTTCCTCACATACTTCGCGGTCGTTTCTTATGATCTCTCCTCCTTCCTTCCTTAGCCTGATCACCTGGTCCTTGACTGTTGTGTTCCTCCTGATGTGCCTGTACAACAGCTTTGGGGCAGATTTGGCTTTTGCTGCTATGTCATTTTCATATTGTCGTTGGGCCTCCCTTCTTACCTGTGCATATTCATTTCTGGCTGTACGACTACTCTCCTTATTCTCCGGGGTCCTTTGCCTTCTATACTTCTTCCATTCCCTAGCACACTTGGTTTTGGCTTCCCTGCACCTTTGCGTGAACCACGGGCTCGTCCTGGCTTTTTCATTATTCCTGTTACCCTTGGGTACAAACCTCTCCTCAGCTTCCTTGCATATTGTTGTCACATATTCCATCATCTCGTTTACTCACTTCCCCGCCAGTTCTCTGTCCCACTGAACCCCGTTCAGGAAGTTCTTCATGCCCACATAGTCCCCTTTCTTGTAGTATGGCTTCATTCGTCTAGCCCTTCCTGCTTCCCCCTCCACTTCTAACTCTACTGTGTATTCGAAGCTTAAGACCATATGATCACTGGCCCCAAGGGGCCTATCATATGTGATGTTCTCAATATTTGCACTACTCAAGGTGAATATTAGGTCCAGTCTCGCTGGTTCATCCTCTCCTCTTTCTCTGGTAGTGTCCCTTACGTGTTGGTACATGAAGTTTTCCAGTAGCACCTCCATCATCTTAGCCCTCCACGTTTCTGGGCCCCCATGTGGTTCCAAGATCTCCCAATCGATATCCTTGTGGTTGAAGTCACTCATGATTAGTAGCTTCGCCCTGTTCGCATGAGCCCTTCTGGCCACTTCAGCCAGTGTTTCAACCATAATGCTGTTCTGTGGTGGGTTATACATCACTGCAATTACCACCTTGGGACCTCCAGACTGATGCGTTCCTACTATGAAATCACTTGCTTCTCCTCTGTCTCTTCTCTCCAGCTCATCAAAATCCCATTGGTTTTTGATCAGCAGTGCCACTCCTCCACCCCCTCTGTTCCCTCTGTCTTTCCTCAGAACCTGATATCCCATTGGAAAGATGGCATCTGTTATCATACCTGTGAGCTTGGTTTCTGTGAGAGCTATGATGTCCAGTGATGCCTCTTTGACTCTTTCGTGCCACTCCTCCCACTTATTTGTTATTCCATCAGCGTTGGTGTACCATACCTTCAGTTTCCTCTCCAACACTGTGTTTTGGGGGGTCTGTAGGGGTGGGGGACTTGGCAGTGTACTGCAGGGTTCTATAGCGCAGTGTTGGGTGGGGGATTGGGGATTGTGTTGGGATAGCGTGATCAGTTGTGGGGTTCTGGGGATGGTTCTGTGTGTGCTTGCTCTTGTTGCTCTGCCGTGATCTGGTTGTCCTTTGCTGATTCTGTCCTTGTCTCTCCTAATAGCTTCTTTCGCTTTTGTGTCCTCTCCTTCAACTGTTGTCGTTTTGTTTTTGTTCTGTCTCGGTCTAGGAACACCCTCTTGTATTCTGCTGATTCCTTCAACCGTGGTTTCTCTTGGAGGATCCTGTTTCGCACTGTTTCTGTCCTAAAAATCAGCTTGACTGGTCATTTTCTCCTCTTCACATACCTCTCTATTCTCTGAAAATTTACAATCTCAGACATGTCCTCTTCACCTATTTCTTTGATGATGTTCTCAATCTCCTTTCTTTCTGCTTGCCGTCTTTCAGTGTGTGTCCTTCCCTCGCTCTCCTGGAGCCCATGAATAAACACTGACATTGCCCTCTCCTCCTCCCATTGCCTTTCCCTCTGTGACTCTGGTTTCTGTCTGTACATGGCCATATTCTCCCTGATTTTTTCTTGTAGCTCTCGGTGGCATGGTCGTGCCTCTGTATTTGACCTAACCCCCTCTCCACCTGCACCCAGCTGCTCTCCCCCTTCACCCCTTGGCCATGCTTGGCAGGTTGATACGACCTTAGCATAAGTTATATCTCCTTCCTCTGCGTTGTGCCCCTCGTTCAATAGGGGTGTACCAGCTTCAGATGCTGTGCCTTCTCTGGTCAGTACCCCTGTAGCCTGCTTCAGCCTGTTTACCTCATATTCTCGGACTCTTATCCTGGCTACTGCAGCTTCGACTAGTGACTCCCAAGTCTTCTTCTCCTCTTCCAACCTCTTTTCCAATTTCACAGAAAGCTCTGTCTCCATTTTTTTCAGAAAGCTTTCCTAGTTTTCTCTTCCACTCTTGTTCCATCCTTTTGCACTGCTCTTCCATCCATTCTTCCCTACTAGAACCATTCTCCTCTGATCCCTGGGTCCTTCGAGTGTGTGTGTGCTAGTCACCATTTTGTCCTAGGCACATGTCGATTAGACACTAGGCCTGTTGTATGTATGTGTGTGTAAGGAAACACTTCGAAATGTTTCCGCCCCGCCGGGAATTGAACCCGTGCCCTCCGTGCGTGAAGCGAGAGCTTTAGCCACCAGACCACCGGGGCTGTGTGTGTGTGTGTGTGTGTGTGTGTGTGTGTGTGTGTGTGTGTGTGTGTGTGTGTGTGTGTGTGTGTGTGTGTGTACTCGCCTATTTGTACTCACCTATTTGTGTGTGTGTGTGCCTGTCTGTCTATTTTGTGTATGTGGGAATACACGTTTCAGTAACTTAATATAAAAATTTACAGTGCATTTTCTTCTATATAAGAATAATGTGATCGGCTGGGCAGAATATGACACTCTCGGACACGGAGGGTCACAGCGACGAGCAGCCTCATGGACATATGACGATTGTGGTGATGCACAATGTTGATTTTATGTAGAAGATTGAACGTTATATGACTATTCATTCTGCCTGACTGCCTGTCACTCTAGATTTACTCCCTAACTCACTCACTTATTCACTCACTCACTTTCACTCACTCCTTCCCTCACTTACTCACTTACACAACACAGCGCGCGCGCACACACACAACTTAGTAAGGTATCGTTCAAGACACTGTACACCGTGTACATCAGGCCCATACTAGAGTATGCAGCACCAGTTTGGAACCCATACCTGGTTAAGCACGTCAAGAAGTTAGAGAAAGTGCAAAGGTTTGCAACAAGGTTAGTTCCAGAACTAAGGGACATGTTATACGAAGAAAGATTAAGGGAAATCGGCCTGACGACACTGGAGGACAGGAGAATTAGGGGTGACATGATTACAACATACAAAATACTGCGTGGAATAGACAAGGTGGATAGAGACAGGATGTTCCAGAGAGGGGACACAGAAACAAGGGGTCACAATTGGAAGTTGAAGACTCAGATGAGCCAAAGGGATGTTAGGAAGTATTTCTTCAGCCATAGAGTAGTCAGGAAGTGGAATAGTCTAGCAAGTGATGTAGTGGAGGCAGGAACCATTCATAGCTTTAAGACGAGGTATGATAAAGCTCATGGAGCAGGGAGAGAGAGGACCTAGTAGCAATCAGTGAAGAGGCGGGGCCAGGAGCTATGACTCGACCCCTGCAACCACAAATAGGTGAGTACAAATAGGTGAGTACACACACACACACACACACACACACACACACACATACACTCTCACACACACACACACATACACACACACACACATACACTCACACACACACACATACACTCACACACACATACACACACACACACATACACACACACACACACACACATACACTCACACACACGCACACATACACACACACACACACACATACACTCACACACACACACACACATATATACACACACACATACACGCACACACACACACACACACAATATATACACACACACATACACACACACACACACACACACACAGGCTCGAGAACAGTGAGGGGTAATGAAAGGCACGTCACTGAGATACGAGATGAGTGAAGGATGAAGTAAAGAAAAGAACAATAGCCGGGACAAACACAGAGAAAGCGTATTATACAGGAAGAAAAGGGGAGATGGAGGAAAGCCGGGAGAGGAGATGAGTGTGTGTGCATAAGAAGATTTGATAATTAAAAAAAAAAATGGCAAAGACGAAAAAAGAAAATGAGGACACTGAAGTCCCAATGGATGGATGACAATAAAAATAGAATGAGGAAAAAAATTAATTTCACCGAGAAATTAGACCTTGAGAAATCCCATTTTATTTTAAAACAAAAGAAAAAAAATAATTTCAAGGAGATATTAAATCGGAAGAAATCCCATTTTTTCTAAACAGAAGAAAAATTATTTCACTGAGAAATAAAACCCCGATAAAAAAAAAAAAAAATTTAAACAAAAGAAAAAAATTATTTCACCGACAAATGCTGGTCCACACTGGTGGACCGCTGGTCCACACTGGTGGACCAGCATCACTGTGATACACAGAACCTGGTCGTCAAGACAACACTGGTGGACCAGCATCACTGTGATACATAGAACCTGGTCGTCAAGACAACACTGGTGGACCAGCATCACTGTGATACACAGAACCTTGTCGTCAAGACAACACTGGTGGACCAGCATCACTGTGATACACAGAACCTGGTCGTCAAGACAACACTGGTGGACCAGCATCACTGTGATACATAGAACCTGGTCGTCAAGACAACACTGGTGGACCAGCATCACTGTGATACACAGAACCTGGTCGTCAAGACAACACTGGTGGACCAGCATCACTGTGATACACAGAACCTGGTAGTCAAGACAACACTGGTGGACCAGCATCACCGTGATACACAGAACCTGGTCGTCAAGACAAAACTGGTGGACCAGCATCACTGTGATACACAGAACCTGGTAGTCAAGACAACACTGGTGGACCAGCATCACTGTGATACACAGAACCTGGTAGTCAAGACAACACTGGTGGACCAGCATCACTGTGATACACAGAACCTGGTCGTCAAGACAACACTGGTGGACCAGCATCACTGATACACAGAACCTGGTCGTCAAGACAACACTGGTGGACCAGCATCACTGTGATACACAGAACCTGGTCGTCAAGACAACACTGGTGGACCAGCATCACTGTGATACACAGAACCTGGTCGTCAAGACAACACTGGTGGACCAGCATCACTGTGATACACAGAACCTGGTTGTCAAGACAACACTGGTGGACCAGCATCACTGATACACAGAACCTGGTCGTCAAGACAACACTGGTGGACCAGCATCACTGTCATACACAGAACCTGGTCGTCAAGACAACACTGGTGGACCAGCATCACTGTGATACACAGAACCTGGTCGTCAAGACAACACTGGTGGACCAGCATCACTGTGATAAACAGAACCTGGTCGTCAAGACAACACTGGTGGACCAGCATCACTGATACACAGAACCTGGTCGTCAAGACAACACTGGTGGACCAGCATCACTGTGATACACAGAACCTGGTCGTCAAGACAACACTGGTGGACCAGCATCATTGTGATACACAGACACTGAATAGACAATGTGTTCGAATATACATGCTTTGGTCCATAAAATTATGTATATTCACTAGCTATGAAGTAGGTAAATGGACTGATATAGAAAATGGGTTGTTCCAAGTAAAATGAGCTGGCCTGATGACTACACTGTGATACAGAGGTGTGAACGTGTGCTTCTGAATGCCATCTAGAACGTGGTGAAGAGCACGTTCGGTGTATACGAGAGAAAATGTGTGTTAGCTTTAATGAATGGTTAAGTGCATCTTCGCCCAGTTGCACTCGCCTAGATGCGTTTGTGGGGGGTTGATTCACAGCTCCTAAATCCAAAACTCAATCGTACCTACTTTTCAAACTGTGTATACTGTTTCTTTACATTACTTCTTCTGGTGCGTTCCACATACTACAGTTAACGTCTCCTGGCACCCCCTCTCTTTTAATATTCATCATCTTATCCCTATCCACGCTATCCAATTTTTACATGTCGTGTGTGTGTGTACTCACCTAGTTGTGGTTGCAGAGGTCGATTCATAGCTCCTGGCTCCGCCTCTTCACTGGCCGCTACTGGGTCACTCTCCCTGCGCCATGAGCTTTATCATACCTCTTCTTAAAGCTATGAATGGAACCTGCCTCCACTACATCGCTTCCCAAATTATTCCACTTCCTGACCACTCTGTGACTGAAGAAATACTTCCTAACATCCCTGTGATTCATCTGAGTCTTCAACTTCCAACTGTGTCCCCTTGTTGCTGTGTTCCATCTCTGGAACATTCTGTCTCTGTCTACCTTGTCAATTCCTCTCAGTATTTTATATGTCGTTATCATGTCCCCCCTGTGTGTGTGTGCGTCATTAGGTGAGTGTTTGTGTATATGCTTGCGTGCATTTTAGTATTATAATTATTATTATTATTATTATTATTATTATTATTATTATTATTATTATTATTATTATTATTATTATTATTATTATTATTATTATTATTATTATTATCATTAACCATCCTCAGACCATCTTCATCACGTAGGTCCCATAATGGCCAAGCCAAATGTTCCTCCATAATGTATCATTCCGTAAGTGTTAGCCAGCATACCATTCCGTAAGTGTTAGCCAGCATACCATTCCGTAAGTGTTAGCCAGCATACCATTCCGTAAGTGTTAGCCAGCATACCATTCCGTAAGTGTTAGCTAGCATTCCATTTCGTAAATGTTAGCTAGCATCCTATTCCATAGATGTTAGTTAGCATCATATTCCGTAAATGTTAGCTAAAGTTTCAGTCCGTTTACAGATTGATACATGACAATGAAACTGCTTGCGTCTCATGACAGTAAGTAGGTTAGACGATATAAACACAGTCATAGCTCCAGGGCAGCGCCAACTGGCAAACAAAACTATAATTACTTTAGTGAATGTGTGCTCAAGGGTTCATCTAGCTAGTGTGTGTGTGTGTGTGTGTGTGTGTGTGTGTGTGTGTGTGTGTGTGTGTATGTGTGTGTGTGTGTGTGTGTGGCGCCTAGTAATTACCACGTAATAATTTAAAAAGGCGTGTGCAATCAAGAAGTAATATAAAGCTGATTTGCATAATGCTCTTTGGGTGACTTCCCAGGATGTGAGGAGCCGAGGATATTCCTGGGCTGGGATGGTTCGTAGGTCCGGCTTCAGTGTAAGTAGACAAATCCTTGTTGGGTTCAGAGGATTCACAGGTCATGTCTCAGGGCGAAGAAACGAGATCTCGCTGGGATTCGGAAGGTCCATATGGCCTTCGTCAGCGGAAAAAAAAACCGAGGCAGTTTATCAGCATTATAAAACAGGTTACAATGGTGCATTAGGTAGCATGCTGCCACCGGTTACAGTGGTGCGGTTGGTAGTATGGGGGCTATGGAGACTATGAAGCTGCATAGGAAATTATTATGCAGCAGGTGGTGTAGGGTACAGCTGGTGAAGTGATAATCGCACTCAAGCAGTATGTTAATAGTCCCATGGGTCGACTCTCCCTGAAGACAGTTTCTAGCTGTTAATCGGTTTTGGCCCTTTTGCGGGTTAGGATAGGCTGAGTCAGGTTGGATTAGGTTGGGTTATATTAAATTAGGTTGAGTTAGGATAGATTTTGTTTTTTGGATTATGTTAGATTGGGTTTAGCTAGGTTAGGTATGGTTAGTTCAGGCTGGGTTAGTTTTTCTTGGTTATATCCATACTCCAGCCCATTCTCGCAATAACATAAGAACATAAGAAAGAAGGAACACTGCAGCAGGCCTACTGACCCATGCGAGGCAAGTCCATGTCACTCCCCAGCTTAGACCATTGACCCGCCTAGTCTGGTCACTTCCACTTAAGCAAGGAGCACGGCATAAGACCTAGTAGCAAAAGCTAGTCAGGTCCAACTCACACCCACCCACACACACTCATGTATTTATCTATCCTATTTTTAAAACTACACAACGTTTTAGCTTCTATGACGGTACTCGGGAGTTTGTTCCACTCATCCACAACTCTTACCAAACCAGTGTTTTCCTATATCCTTCCTGAATCTGAATTTTTCCAACTTAAATCCATTGCTGCGTGTCCTGTCTAGGCTAGATATTTTTAGCACGCTATTTACATCCCCTTTATTCATTCCTGTTTTCCATTTATACACCTCAATCATATCATCTCCTAATTCTACGCCTTTCTAGAGAGTGCAGATTCAGGGCCCTCAGTCTACCCTCATAGGGAAGATTTCTGATACATTGGATCAACTTTGTCATCCTCCTTTGTACGTTTTCCAGTGTATTTAAATCCATTCTGTAATACGGTGATCAGAACTATGCAGTATAATCTAAATGAGGCTTAACCAAAGATAAATAGAGTTGAGGAACAACCTGCGAACACTGTTGTCTTGGTTTCAGATTACTGCTAACCAGAACTCCTAAATCCCTTTCGCAATCAGAAATATTAAGATCTACATAATTTAGTTTTATGTGGCATGGTTATTGTCCTGTCTAACATTTAGAACTTTGCATTTATCTATATTAAATTGCATCTGCCACTTCTCCGACCACTGCATCAGTCTATTCAAATCATCCTAGAGTGCTCTAATGTCCTCATTAGAATGAATTGGACGGCCAATTTTGGTGTCATCAGCAAATTTGCTTATGTCGCCCCTTAGTAAAACCGTGCTGAGATTTATTAATCAAATTATTGCCTTTCAAGATGGCTACGAATTGCCTCGGCAATTACTGATTCCATAAATTTTACCACTATGGAGGTAAGGCTTATTGGTCTATAGTTCGAAGCTAAGGACCTGTCACCTGTCTTGTAAATAGGTATAACATTTGCCATTTTCCACTTATCTGGCACTATGCCAGTTTGTAGTGATATATGAAAAGCTTAGCCAAAGGTTTGCTAAGTTCCTCTTTACATTCCTTTAAAACCCTTGCAAACAATTCATCAGGGCCTGGGGATTTGTTAGGTTTTAATTTCTCTATTTGTCTGAGGACCATGTCACTAGTTACCTCAATTGTGCTTAGATTATTATCTTCCTGTTCTACATAATTTATTATTTCTGGAATTCCGCTAGTATCTTCCTGAGTAAAAACTGAGAGGTTGTAAGTATTGAAAATTTCACACATATCCTTATCACTGTCCGTGATCTGTACTGAGTTACTCTTAAGTGGGCCTATCTTGTCCCTAATCTTACTTCTGTATACCTGAAAGAACCCTTTTGGGTTAGTCTTCGAATCCCTTGCGACTTTAGCCTCATAATCCATTTTTGCTTTTCTTATTCCTTTTTTTATTTCTCTCTTTAATTGAAAATATTGATTTCTTAACTGCCCATCCCCTCTTTTAATACGCCACCTGCACCACATGCTTCACCTGCATCACCTCACCACCTGTCCCACCCTACCAGCTGCACCACCTTCCTCCGCACGAGCATTAGATTTTGCAGCCGAAGGAGCTAGTTTATTGTGGACCCTATATCCATCCTATGGACGGTAGCCCAAGACCATGTGAATACACAAAAGGCCTAGGAACTAGGTCCCAGAAAGGATTACATAAGAACATAAGTAAAAAAGGAACACTGCAGCAGGCCTACTGACCCATGCGAGGCAAGTCCATCACTCCCCAGCTTAGACCTGACTACCTGGAGTTAACCCTCTCCAGGTAGTCAGGTCACTTCTACTTAAGGAGCACGGCATAAGACCTAGTAAATCATCAACTGGAACTTTTGTAAACAAGGAGGTAACATCAAAACTAACCATATTGAAATCATTTAAATCAGTCAAGGTGCTTAATTTATCAACTAAATCTTCCACTAATCCATCTTTACCTTATATGTATGGATTAATAAAAACACACAAACCTGGTAATCCTGTTAGACCAATTATTAGCTCTATAGGTTCAGTTTCTTATAAACTTTCTAAATGGCTTGTTGATATTTTGAGCCCAATTGTTGGAAAAAATTCTAATTTTAATGTTAAAAACAACTTAGATTTAGTTGATAAATTAAGCACCTTGACTGATTTAAATGATTTCAATATGGTTAGTTTTGATGTTACCTCCTTGTTTACAAAAGTTCCAGTTGATGATTTACTAAGTTTCTTATCTGAAGAACTGGTTAATTATGATTTACCATTGCCAGTTCCTACTATCATTAAACTTATTAAACTTTGTATTGTTGATGCAAAATTTTGTATTTAATGATGAGTTTTACACTCAGAAGTTTGGTATGGCAATGGGAAATCCTCTTTCACCTGTTCTTAGTAACTTATATATGGAATTTTTCGAAACAAGATTGCTTAACACTATCCTTCCCAATAGAGCTAAGTGGTATAGATATGTTGATGATATTTTGTGCCTTATGCCTAAGAATGTAGACATAAACCATTTCCTTGTTAAATTAAATAGCTTAGTTCATTCTATAAATTTTACTGTTGAATTCGAAGTAAATAACTCATTGCCCTTCCTAGATGTGTTTATTATTAAGGGTAACATTGATTTTAAATTCAAAATTTACAGAAAACCTACAAATAATTGTTCCTATGTACACTATTACTCTTCACATCAAGATAGAGTTAAAGTGTCGGTTTTTTCTTCAATGTTTTTGAGAGCTTTACGTATTTGTAGTCCAGAGTTCATAGATGAAGAAATCTCTAAAATTTATGAAATAGCTAATGATTTAAAATACCCAAGAAACATAATTGATAAATCTTTTAAAATAGCTAGGAATACTTTTTACAATCCAAAAAGGGACAACCAACCTTATTCAACCAAAAATATGTTGGTTCTCCCTTACCATGAAAACTTGGTTGATATGCCTTCCTTTCTTAAGAATTTTAATATCAAAGTTGTATTTAAAAATCTTGATACAGTAAAAAGACTTTTGATAAAAAATTCCCCCAAAATGTTGACGGATGTGTCTATAAGATTCCCTGTAAAAAATGCTGAGAAGGTTGTATTAAGCAAGTCCATGGTTGAAAGGAATATAATAGAATCATGTTTCATAAAAAGCAGTTTTGAAAATAATATGAATATTTCTTTTGGTTTATATAAATTAGATTCATTTATAATTAATAAAATTTGGGAAGAATTTAATGATAAAGTGGACTAATCTTAATTCTTGGGAAGAGTTTCAGGTCCTTTCTTATGTTCCTCTTCACAAAGTCGTGCGATGTTACGCTACTGTGAGGTGTTGTCTTTGTTAGTGTGATGTGACTGTGAGGTGTAGTCTTGCACCTTATATAAGCCTTCTTGTCATGTTTCTTTTTATAGTTCCTTGATAATGTGAGTAGTCACGAAAGCGCTTGGAATTCCTCTATTTTTTTATAGTGGTTGTCTTGCATATTTTGATATCACCTGTTTACTGTGATCTTTTTTTTTATATATATATATATATATATATATATATATATATATATATATATATATATATATATATATATATATATATATATATATATATATGCAAACTATATTCTACATTTTCTTACATGTGTTGGAAACTGTAAGAAATGCACATGAACTCCCTATTCTCTGATTTTTGAGCATTACTCATGTACATCTGAGCAGACCTTAGTGCTGCCAGGCTATCGCGTGGAAACCGTTTTTATTTGTTTGTTTTCAAACATATTTTTTATATAACCTAAACCAAGTTAACCTGTACCTAACATTATCTTTACCTACTCTAACCTAACATCATCTGATCCAACCTACCTTATCCTAACATTATCTGACCCAACCTACCCTAACCTACATTATTTACCCTACACTATCTTAAAATACAGAAAATAGAATTTGCAGAAATGAGGAAATCCTTAAGAAATTGATGGTGAGATAGTGAGAGGTTGGTGGATGAATTTGGTAGGGTGTGAAAAAGAAGAAAATTGAAAGTGAATATAGGAAAGAGTAAGGTGATGAGGATAACAAAAGAATAGGTGACGAAAGTTTGGGATATCAGATTGGAGGGAGAGTATGGAGGAGGTGAATGTATTCAGATATTTGGGAGTGGACATGTCGGCGGATGGGTCTATGAAGGATGAGGTGAATCATAGAATTGATGAGGGGAAAAGGGTGAGTGGAGCACTTCGGAGTCTGTGGAGACAAAGAACCTTGTCCATGGAAGTAAAGAGGGAATGTATGAGAGTATAGTTATACCAACGCTCTTATATGGGTGTGAAGCATGGTGATGAATGTTGCAACGAGGAGAAGGCTGGAGGCAGTGGAGATGTCATGTCTGAGGTCAATGTGTGTGTGAATATAATGCAGAGAATTCGGAGTTTGAAATTAGGAGGAGGTGCGGGATCACCAAAACGATTGTCCAGAGAGCTGAGGAGGGTTGTTGAGGTGGTTTGGACATGTAGAGAGAATGGAACGAGACAGAGTGACTTCGAGAGTGTATAAATCTGTAGTGGAGGAAGGCGGGGAAGGGGTCGGCCTAGGAAAGGTTGGAGGGAGGGGTAAAGGAAGTTTGTGTGCGAGGGTTTGGGACTTCCAGCAAGCATGTGTGAGCGTATTTGATAGAGTGAATGGAGGCATATGGTTTTAATACTTGACGTGCTGTTGGAGTGTGAGCAAAGTAACATTTATGAAGGATTCAGGAAACCCTGGCAGGCCGGACTTGAGTTCTGAGATGGGAAGTACAGTGCCGGCACTCTGAAGGAGGGTGTTAATGTTGCAGTTTTATAACTGTAGTGTAAAGCACCCTTCTGGCAAGACAGTGATGGTGTGAATGATGATGAAAGTTTTTCTTTTCGGGCCATCCTGCCTTGGTGGGAATCGGCCGATGTGTTAAAAAAAAAAAAAAAAAAAAAAAAGTCTGTAAGAAAATAATCTAAGTAAAGGTAGAATATTTTGCCATTCTTACAACAGATTGTGTGAGGAAACCCAACTGGGTCATAATTATACAACCAAATGAAGAGGATATAAATGTTTGTATAATTTTGTATGTGATAGTTATTCCAGACCCATGAAAGGACTGATTTATAAATTCCGTAGTGGTGTGGTGGTGCAAGTAGTGTGGTGGTGCAAGTGGTGTGGTGTTGCAAGTGGTGTGGTGTTGCAAGTGGTGTGGTGGTGCAAGTAGTGTGGTGGTGCAAGTAGTGTGGTGGTGCAAGTAGTGTGGTGGTGCAAGTGGTGTGGTGGTGCAAGTGGTGTGGTGGTGCAAGTAGTGTGGTGGTGCAAGTGGTGTGGTGGTGGGGCAAGTGTGGTGGTGCAAGTATGTGGTGGCAAGTAGTGTGGTGGTGCAAGTGGTGTGGTGGTGCAAGTAGTGTGGTGTTGCAAGTGGTGTGGTGGTGCAAGTGGTGTGGTGTTGCAAGTGGTGTGGTGGTGCAAGTGGTGTGGTGGTTCAAGTAGCGTGGTGGTTCATGTAGTGTGGTGGTGTAAGTGGTGTGGTGTTGCAAGTGGTGTGGTGATTCAAGTGGTGTGGTGGTGCAAGTAGTGTGGTCGTGCAAGTGGTGTGGTGTTGCAAGTGGTGTGGTGGTGCAAGTGGTGTGGTGGTGCAAGTAGTGTGGTGTTGCAAGTAGTGTGGTGGTGCAAGTGGTGTGGTGGTTCAAGTGGTGTGGTGGTGCAAGTGGTGTGGTGGTGCAAGTGGTGTGGCGTTGCAAGTGGTGTGGTGGTTCAAGTAGTGTGGTGTTGCAAGTGGTGTGGTGGTGCAAGTGGTGTGGCGGTGCAAGTGGTGTGGTGGTGCAAGTAGTGTGGTGATGTAATTGGTGTGGTGTTGCAAGTGGTGTGGTGGTGCAAGTGGTGTGGTGGTGCAAGTGGTGTGGTGGTGCAAGTAGTGTGGTGATGCAAGTAGTGTTGTGGTTCAAGTGGTATGGTGGTGCAAGTGGCGTGGTGGTGCAAGTGGTGGGGTGGTGCAAGTAGTGTGGTGATGAAAGTGGTGTGGTGGTGCAAGTGAAGTGTTAGTGCAAGTGGTGTGGTGGTGCAGATGGTGTAAGTGATGCAGGTGGTGCAAGTGATGCAGGTGGTGCAAGTGGTGCAGGTGGTACAAGTGATGTGGTGGTGCAAATGGTTCAAGTGATGCAGATGGTGCAAGTGATGCAGGTGGTGCAAGTGGTACAGGTGGTGCAAGTGATGTAGTGGTGCAGGTGATGCAAGAGATGCAGGTGGTGCAAGTAACGTAGTGGTGCAGGTGGTGCAAGAGATTCAGGCGGTGCAAGTAATGTAGTGGTGCAAGTGGTGCAAGTAGCGTAGTGGTGCAGGTGGTGCAAGAGATGCAGGTGGAGCAAGAGATGCAGGTGGTGCAAGTGATGTAGTGGTGAAGGTGGTGCAATGGAGCAAGTTATACTGTTCAATGTAGTTAATATTAAAGTTAAACAGAAACTCTGCGTGTTGAAAAAAGTTCCACTGTGCAACATTCGTCTGTTGCTGCAGCGCTGTGCAAGGGTATGCAATGCCGTACAATTTCACTGCTTTAACAGATGGTGTATCGTAAAATCGTCAGCATTCGCTCTTTCCAGCTGGTGTGGCTTTGTCCGTCGAATTTATTGCAAAAAAAAATTATTTGTTTTTGTTTTCCTCCCTTAAATCTTCGCACAAGCAAACTGTTGCTACACGCATCGTGCCATATCATCTTCCCTTGGTTTGCCTGTTCAACCTCTTGCTTTCATGACAAGGAGAAATTCTAACATTTTTCTTTTGTTTCAATTTTATTCTCCGTAAGGGTAAGTTAACATTTTTATTCTCCGTAAGGGTAAGTTAACATTTTTATTCTCCGTAAGGGTAAGTTAACATCTAGACTTACAAATGCCGAGGAGTATAACAGAAAAAATCATTTAATTATCGCATCAATGATCCACACACAGCTCCGTATGGTTGCAGGAATCTTGATGATGGCGGCGGCGGCGGCGACCAGATGAGACATGGGATTGTTAACTTGATGACTCTTCGCTACCTAGACCAATTTTGCATTGTGTGTGTAAGATTTCTCTATAATTACATCTAGAACTGCGAGTTTGTAGAGAATTACGTTGGGCTCGTCTCATTCCTCTGTCTCTTGGTGTGCCGAGACAAAGTTCAAGTCATAATCATGGGATTCGGACGCAGGAAGGGTTGGGGCCGGCACGCCATGCCCAGTGGCCGACCTTGAGGCAGGGGCGTAACACCATTGAACTCCAGCTCCAACATTGAACCTTAAAACACCAGCTCACACGGGCCACTCAAGCTATGCACTAACGCCCCTGCTTATCGTGGAAGAAAGGGAATATCCTCGGGGCACAGTCGGGATGTGAATACGTTACCATCAACTTCTCGGGTCGGAATTTCTTCGCTGTGCCCCTCAACAGCCAGGACCGAGGAACGTGTACTGAGCTACGTGCTCTGCTGCAGCCTTCACCACACGTCAGGGGACATTGTCCATCTAGTATAGACACGTACTGAAAAGTATTTACGTCAGCGAGGGCATGCTGGGAGGGCGGGCAGTGTGGTAGAGTCCTTCACTCGGCAACATGAGGCCAGGGCACCCGCCGCTATCCTAAACATCCTACACACAGTTGAACATCTGCGCAGGATTCCTCTCGCCTGGACGCGCACGTTTGCCTTAACCCTGTGTACTTGTTGCTCTCTTCTTGTTCTCTCACAAACTAACCAGAGAGCTCACAAACCAGCTCACTCAGGGCTCAGCGGGTCGTTACTAGGTTAAATACACAGGAATGGCGTCCGCCGATGAAGCCATGCACAGACAAGAGACAAGCCGATATACTTGTGACAGCTGGTGGGTCTGTGTAGAAGTAGAATAATGCTCAAAATGTTCCCAAGAACCTTGATGCTAATGTTGCCCCGAGTACCGTGTCTTCCAAGCCCCTCCCTCTTCCTAGTTAAAACACACACACACACACACACACACACACACACACACACACACACACACACACACATTCACCGACGTTCTGTGCTTGTTATACCCTTCAAAGAAGAGGAAGAAGAGAGAGCGAGAGAGAGATATCATAATCTACACCTGGAAGATTCTGGAGGGACTGGTCCCTAATATGCACACAGAAATCACTCCATACGAAAGCAAAAGACTTGGCAGATGTTGCAACGTACCCCAAGTGAAAAGTAGGGGCGCCACTGGTACACTAAGAGAAAACAAGTGTCTGGGGCCCAAGACTGTTCAACAGCCTCCCACCAGCCATAAGGGTCATTATCAGTAGACCCCTGGTTGTCTTCAAGAGGGAGCTGGACAGATACTTAAAGTCAGTGCCAGATCAGCCGGGCTGTGGTTCGTACGTTGGACTACGTGCAGCCAGCAGTAACAGCCTCATTGATCAGGCCCTGATCCACCGGGAGGCCTGGTCTTAGACCGGGCCGCGGGGACGTTGATCCCCGGAATGCCCTCCAGGTAGACTCCAGGTAGTGCCTGAAAAAGGCTCACGGTCTAAGGAATTGGAGATACCCTTTCATTCCTTGAACTGAACATCATTGCCTCCCTTACTCCAGGCGGCGCCTGGCCCATGCGACTAAAGCGCGTGAATACAACATAATAATGTGCCTGTCATAGCACTCTGGCACTCGACACGCTAAGAAGCCTAAGCCTAAGTAGCCATCAATGCAAATAAAATTATTAATCTAATATATATAAATGTGTTCCGGTCATGAACTAAACACAACTCTTACAAAGTAACACATTAAGCCTCACTGCATTACAAAGTAACACATTAAGCCTCACTGCATTACAAAGTAACACATTAAGCCTCACTGCATTACAAAGTAACACATTAAGCCTCACTGCATTACAAAGTAACACATTAAGCCTCACTGCATTACAAAGTAACACATTAAGCCTCACTGCATTACAAAGTAACACATTAAGCCTCACTGCATTACAAAGTAACACATTAAGCCTCACTGCATTACAAAGTAACACATTAAGCCTCACTGCATTACAAAGTAACACATTAAGCCTCACTGCATTACAAAGTAACACATTAAGCCTCACTGCATTACAAAGTAACACATTAAGCCTCACTGCATTACAAAGTAACACATAAAAACTCACTGCATAAAACAGTGTAACCGTAAAATCAACGGACGAATTTCTTATAGATAAAGTTTTTAGCTAGCAAAGGGTTGTCTTTGATAGCAGATTTGTGTATAAGCCTTTGTAAAATATGCTAGACTACAACTGTCAAGTAAATTAATGTACCTTTACCATACCTACTCGTCTACGGTCAGTTACTAGAATGTTATAGCCAGCGTCGGCAAGCTAGCCTACGACTGGCTGGTAGGTTAATATAACCCTTTTAATGCATGTTAAATTACCACTGTCTGCTGGTGCATGTGAGATTACAGTTGTCTAGCAGATTAATATAGCACATCTCAAGCATGTTTGATTACCACAGTTGCGCATTCAATGCGCAACTCCGTCTTCTCTACTGGATTCATCCCTCTGTTGCAAGGCCAGAATGTTAGAAAAAGCCTGAATATATTGGTATGAAGACTTTGAAGTCTGACAGTGGAACCGTTTACCAAACAAGAAACAAATGCACATACGAAGGCACTGGTGATATACAGCGACACGTAACAAGAGTAACACGAGCATTTCAACAGAAGAGATAAATTCAGAGGAGTATAACACACAAAAGTAAAAGTATCATTTAAAAGTATATTTAATGAATGCAATGAACTTCAAGAAGGACCAGGAGCTACCAAACAGCAGAAATCAGTCATAAAGAAATAAATCTTGAACAGTCGGTGCAGATAAAACTTCGGCGGACAGGGGAAAGAGAGAGAGAGAGAGAGAGAGAGAGAGAGAGAGAGAGAGAGAGAGAGAGAGAGAGAGAGAGAGAGAGAACGAATGAGACAGCACAGTTGTACCCTCAAGATCCACAGCTGCACATACACGCACACACGTTGTTCATCTGGGTTGTATATACATGCGCACACGTGAACAATGAGTCAACTTACGGTCAAAAAGTACATTTCCACACACGAAGTGTATAATTTAGTTTTCAGAGTGCTGCTAGTACCACACAAAAGTCACTTTCACATTATGGGCTCATCGCTTTCACACACACATAGTACCGTCACTTTCACATGGCACCGTCACATTCACACACACGGTACTGTCACTTTTACACACGGTACCGTCGCCTTCACACAGCACATCCATACATACGGAAGGTACACTACAGTCACATCATCAGAAGCTTAAAATGGCAGAAAGGTTTGCAACCAAACTAGTTCAAGAGCCGAGGAGTGAGCTCTACGAGAGACTAAAGGAACTAAGTCTGAGAGGAAGAGGGGGAGACATTAGCACTACATACGAGATACTCAGAGGCAGGCTTAATATTTTATATATATATGAAAAAACATCAGATAAAAAAAATGTGCGGGATCTGTGCTGTCTTCTCCTTCCTTGGATCAAACCTAAATAACCTCCCATTGTCCCAGGTGCAAAATTCACAGTTTAAAAAACAGCAAAGTAATTCTAACTCCTGAATCATCGCAATTAACATGAATTTCAACAGCAAAACGAACAAATCACCAATCACAGAAGTGTGAGCAGCATCAACAGCAGCATCAACAGCAGCATCAACAGCAAAACGGCAGCAACAGCAGCCGCAAAAGTAGCAGAAGTATTAAAAGCAACTTCAACAGTAACATCAACATCCACAACAGCAACAACAGTAAAATCCGCATCAACAGCATCAAAGCAACAAAAGTAACAACGACAGCTATGACAGGAACGTCAACAACAGAAAACAGCAGCAACACCAACAACAAAAGCAACAGCATCATCAACAGCAGTAACATCATTAATAACAGCAACAGTAACATCAACAGAAACTACAGTAACATCAGAAACAACAGTAAATCAACAGAAAAACAGTATCATCAACAGAAACTACAGTAACATCAACAGAAACAACAGTAGCATAAACGGAAACAACAGTAACATCAACAGAAACACCAGTAACATCAACAAAAACAACAGTAACACCAACATTTACAGCAGTAATAAAAAAAACAGTAACATCATCACCAGTAACATCAACAGCAACACCAACAAAAACAACAGTAACAAAAACAGCAACAACGGTATCAATCGCATCAACAGCGTCTTCACAAACCACAGGAGAATTAACAGTAAGAAAATAAGAAGAGGCAGAGGAGGGGAAGAATCAAGCTTGTTATCGCGTGTGTAACACAAGAGTGTGACGATGTAAACACGAAGATATTATAATATAAAAGAAACGAAATTCTCAGTAAAGAGCGAGATGACTGATTACGATGGAGAACTAGGGGTGGGGGGAAATTGAGACGTACGAGGGAAGAGAGACAGAGACAGAGAGAAAGAGACAGACAGACAGACAGAGACACAGTGAGATTTAATCTCTGAACAAACCAAGAGGCTCTTAGATCTGGTGACGACTCTTACTAGTCACTCCACCCCAACTACTCTTATCACAACACGGCAACAGGTGCTTTGTGCTTGTTTGCTGATCCACCGAGCCCCACATCCCCCCCCCAAAGAGTCCTACCTGCCTCAAAGGCACTCTGCAAACCTTTTTAGTCAAACCGTACACAAACATGTTGTTGTTTTTGTGCAGTCTAAGCGGTTAGTTTATTGTGCACCCCCATGCTCATCTTGTGAGCGGTAGCGCAAAAATCACAATTACAATGGGTCTTTGTCAGACCCCACTGGGTATTGTTGCATCATAAGAAAGAAATATTAGTCATTTCGTTTTTTACAATTACTTCATATAGTTAGTGTACGCACTACAGTATGAAGTGCAATCTAAAAAAAATGATATATTTTTACCACTTAAAAAAACTTTGGTCATAATTGGGTTTCAATCACTTCTAAAAGAACCGTTCATTCATTTGGTCGATGAAAATGTGGATATAACCTCAACATTCCAGATATCTTGCCATTAACAATGAGGTGTTTTGCCATATCCTCTAAGGTTTGCATGGAGGTGTCTCTCAAGTGTTGGATGTTTGGACACTGTGCTATAATGCTCCAGTGTATGGTCCTGTTTCTGTACACACGCTTTGCATTTTATATTATTGACATCTCCATACAAACCGTACTGTCAGAGATACTTATAGCCTAACTTTAGTCTAGCAGTAACAACAATACTGCCAGAGATACTTATAGCCTAGCCTTAGTCTAGCAGTAACAACAATACTGTCAGAGATACTTATAGCCTAACTTTAGTCTAGCAGTAACAACAATACTGCCAGAGATACTTATAGCCTAGCCTTAGTCTAGAAGTAACACTCATTCTGCCAGAGATAATTATAGCCTAGCAGTAACGACATCTTGCAATCTACTGACCTTGTTACTTTCTCCAAGGATATGTTTAACTTGACGCATTTCATTATACTGATCTGAGAGTTCCTATCTGCACTGCTCTAATTTCTTCAAGTTCATTTGCTAGTTCCTTTCTGACAATGTTTCGTAAACTTCTGTTTGGAAACAAAAACAAAATTATACTCAACCTTTTCTTTATTTAATACTTGTTTAACTAATTCATCAACTCTGTCATGCTCCTGGAAGCCAACAAAAACGAAAAGCAGGTCTATCAGTATATCTGTCTACAGAGATACACTCATCGTTCAAACATGATCGCCATCGTTGAGACGTTTTCGGACGACGACAGAATTTTGGAGAATTTGGCTAAAATTGCTGAATACACCTAATGGAATATGAGACTAGCTATACTATGTAAGTTTCTGGGGCTGTAGGGAAGGACAGCTGGTGACCTCGGCGCGGATGTGGCTCAGTAAAGTTGTCTATAAAACCTTCCTATTGCAAGCCTCGCAATTTAGAGGTCCGGAGCTGGATTTGCTGTCTGTCAGGATCACAGTTCGAGTCTTTGTCCATTCTTCTGTTTATTCATTGACAGTTGGACTGGGGGACTCGCAGACTCGGAGAAGAGAATAAACATACTTCCAGGAAAAATCTGGAGATTTCTCCCTGGAGCTGTTAGATTATTACTGTATGTTTTCTTACCACCCACTGCATGCTATGTTCTTAAACTCTTTTTCAAAATCAAGCACATTTAAAAATACATTTGGAAGGAGAAAAACATGCGTGTCATCACAGAACCTTCACCTCGAATGCTTCCTTCATCTCCCCGGTGCTTTGTCATGTGCCCAGAATGCTGCTAGCAGTTCCTCTTTGAATCGCAACACTGAATTTCTGTGAAAGGAAGCTAGTCGCCATTGAGTTCTTGGTTTCCGTGATGAGTTTGTCACCAATTTCTTTCAGAAATTCAGTGTACATTTGCCCCACGCTCCGAGGATCTCCGATAGTTATTATGGGACGAAATTATAGTAAGGTGCCATTCCACTGTATTTGTTGATCTTCTGAGTCTCCTCAAACCTGACGGCACCACCCCTTTCAGCTTCAGAGTACTGCAGGTAGGTATCAGCCAGTGTAGACGCGCAGGTGTAGTCCCATGCAACTTGCTTACCTTCTTTCCAAGGTAGAATGGGGACTCCATCTGGACGCTTCTGGCTTCAGTTGGGACTTAGTACCTGAGGTTTCCATTCCACTGGTCAACGGGCTGTGGCGAGACTTCGCTTGATGATGTTAGTGACCTCTTCGTGTCTGGCATAATTCTCTTATAACGTGAGAGACAAGACCATGGAGCACAAATTGATCAACTAATGTCCTACCGCAGATGGACCTGTGTTGGGTGAGTAACGGGGAGGGGCTTGGCGAAGAGCTATAACAATGCGAATAGCGTGAGGGTCGAGGTGAATGCCCAAGGAGTAATTAGGGACAACCAAAAGGAACTCTACAGAATGTGGTGCCTTCACTGCTAGGATATAAATTCACAAAAAAAAAAACACACACACACACACACACACAGCTTTTTGACTTCTAACTATGGATTCATTAACGACATTGTTAACCGTGTACGTTATGCCCATAGTGGAGTACACAGCACCAGAATGGAACCCACAACTAGTCAAGCATACCAAGAAAATAGAGTAAGTGCAGAGGTTTACAGCAAGATTAGTCCTAGAGCTAAGGGGTATGTCCTATAAGGAGAGGTTAAAAAAATTCAATCTGATGACACTAGAGTACAAGAGGGATTGGGAGGATATGGCAACAGCGTATAAAATACTGAGAGGAATTGGCAAGGTGAACAGGGTCAGAATGTTCCTGAGATGGGACACGGGAACAAGGGACACAACTGAAAGCTAAAAAACTCATATGAGACATAGGGATTGAGACACTTATGCAACATTAAAGATTCCCATACGTTGCATAAGTGTCTCAATTCTTCAACTTGTCGGTTTTCAAAACCATTTATCACAGACATAGGGATATTAGAAAGCATTTCTTCAGCCTTAGAGCAGTCAGGAAGTGGAACAATCTTTAGAGTGAAGTAGTGGAGGCAGCATCCATGCATACGTTTAAGGAAAGGTACGATAAGGCTCTTGGAGCAGAGAGAGAGTGGACCTAGCAGGACTAGCAAAGAGACGGGGCCAGGAGCTGTGAACAGACCCCTGCAACCATATATAGGTGAGTACTTTCTCTCTCTCTCTCTCTCACACACACACTGTAAGAAGGCGTGTGACACAGTTCCACACAAGAGATTAGTGCAAAAGCTGGAGGACCAGGCAGGGATAACAGGGAAGGCACTACAATGGATCAGGGAATACCTGTCAGGAAGACAACAGCGAGTCATAGTACGTGGCGAGGTGTCAGAGTGGGCGCCTGTAACGAGCTGGGTGCCACAGGGATCAGTCCTAGGACCGGTGCTGTTTCTGGTATTTGTGAACGACATGAAGGAAGGAATTGACTCCGAAGTGTCCCTGTTTGCAGATGATGTGAAGTTGATGAGAAGAATTCAATCGGACGAGAACCAGGCAGAACTACAGAGGGATCTGGGCAGGCTGCAGAGCTGGCCCAGCAACTGGCTCCTGGAGTTCAACCCCACCAAGTGCAAAGTCATGAAGATTGGCGGAGTACAGTCTAGGGGGCCAGAGCCTACAAACCTCACTCAAGGAAAAGGATCTTGGGGTGAGTATAACACCGGGCACATCTCCTGAGACGCACATCAACCAAATAACTGCTGCAGCATACGGGCGCCTGGTAAATCTAAGAACAGCATTCCGACCTCTTAATAAGGAGTCATTCAGGACCCTGTACACTGTGTACGTTAGGCCCATATTGGAGTATGCTGAGCCAGTTTGGAACCCTCACCTAGCCAAGCATGTAAGGAAACTAGAGAAAGGTTTGCAACAAGACTAGTCCTGGAGCTAAGGGGTATGTCCTACGAGGAGAGTTTAAGGGAAATCGATCTGACGACACTGGAAGACAGAAGAGATAGGGTAGATATGATAACGACATATAAAATACTAAGACAAATCGACAAGGTGGACAGAGACAGGATGTTCCAGAGATAGGACACAGCAACAAGGGGACACAGTTGGAAGTTGAAGACTCAGATGAACCACAGGGATGTTAGGAAGTATTTCTTCAGTCACAGAGTTGGCAGGAAGAGGAATAGTCTGGGGAGTGATGTAGTGGAGGCAGGATCCATATATTGCTTTAAGGAGAGGTATGATAAAGCTCATGGAGCGGGTAGAGTGACAGAGAAGCGGCCAGTAAAGAGGCGGGGCCAGGAGCTGTGAATCGACCCCTGCAACCACAGCTAGGGGAGTACACACACACATATACTCACACACCTACGAAGAAAGGTTAAAGGAAATCGGCCTGACGACACTAGAGGACAGGAGGGTTAGGGGAGACATGATAACGACATATAAAATACTGCGAGAAATAGATAAGGTGGACAGAGACAAGATGTTCCAGAGAGGGGACACAGAAACAAGGGGTCACAATTGGAAGTTGAAGACTCCTATGAGTCAAAGGGATGTTAGGAAGTGTTTCTTCAGTCATAGAGTTGTCAGGAAGTGGAATAGCCTAGAAAGTGACGTAGTGGAGGCAGGAACCATACATAGTTTTAAGACGAGGTTTGATAAAGCTCATGGAGCAGGGAGAGAGAGGACCTAGTAGTAATCAGTGAAGAGGCGGGGCCAGGAGCTATGAATCGACCCCTGCAACCACAAATAGGTGAGTACCAATAGGTGAGTACACAAACACGCACACAAACACACACACACCCACACCCAAACACACCCACACCCAAACACACCCACACCCAAACACACCCACACCCAAACACACACGCACATCAATATCCAAACACACACCCACAACACACACATACACATACACAAACACACACAAAGTCAAAGAAGACTGCAGAGTACAGTCTAGGGGGCCAAAGACTACAAACCTCACTCAAGGAAGAAGATTTTGGAGTGTGTATAATACCGAGTACATCTCCTGAGGCGCACATCAACCAAATAACTGCTGCAGCATATGGGCGACTAGCGAACCTAAAAACAGCATTCCGACAACTTAGTAATTAATCGTTCAGGACCCTGTACAACGTGTAAGTCAGGCCCATATTGGAGTATGTAGCCCCAGTTTGGAACCCACACGTCAGGAAAGTGGAGAAAGTGCAAAGGTTTGTAACGGGACTAGTCCCGGAGCAAAGGGCTATGTCCAACGAGAAGGGGTTAAGGGAACTCGACTTGACGACACTGGAGGACAGGAGGAACAGGGAGACATGATAACGACATATAAAATACTGAGAGGAATCGACAAGGTGGACAGAGACAGGATATTCCAGAGATGGAACACAGCAACAAGGGGTCACAGCTGGAACCTGAAGACTCAGGTGAGTCACAGAGATGTTAGGAAGTATTCCTTTAGTCATAGAGTTGTCAGGAAGAGGAATAGTTTGGAAAGTGATGTAGTGGAGGCAGGATCCACACATAGCTTTAAGAAGAGGTATGCTAAAGCTCGTGGAGCAGGGAGTGTGACCTAGTAGCGACCAGTGAAGAGTAGGTGCCAGAAGCTGCGAATCGACCCCTGCAAACACAATTAGGTGATTACACTAACACCTCCACACACATTAACACCCCCACACACACTAACACCCCCACACACTCACTAGCACCCCCACACACACTCTACACATGCACTATATATATAAACACACACACACACGCTAGCACAGCCTACACACACACACTACGATAACTAGCGAATAAAAAAATGGGACGTCAAAAGGAAGGTTGAAGACCCAGGGAAACAGGAAGATGGGCCTGGAAAAGAAGGATGGAACAAGAGAGGGAAAGAAGGCTAGGTGAGCTTATCACTAAAATGGAGGAGAGGATGAATGCAGAGGAACAAAATGTAGGGAGCTGCGAGTCGAAGCTACAGACACTTGGATACAGAGCCTAGAAGATGAACTGAAACTGCTGAAACAAGATATAGAGCCAAGGAACAGAAGGGGCATGGCATCAGGAGCAGGTACACCAATATCCAGCGAGGGGACCAAAGGAAAGGAAGGGGTTCAATCCTACGTTGGGGTCCTATCAGACCTCCAGGAAATATTGAGGAATGAAAGTGGCAAGTTGCTGGGGACAGGGACGGCAGTAAGTAGGGAGGTAGGTAGAGAAGATGATACGCCTCCTGCAGAGGCACAATCAAGGAAATGATAAGGGAAGCAGCAAGAGCTATGTTTTAATGGGACCCAGAGATGCAGAGGGAAAAGCAATGGGAGGAGGAGAGGGAGAGGTTAGGCTTTATTCATGAGCTTCAGGAGACAGAAGGAAGGACTTACAAAGAAAGATGACTGGGAGAGAAAAAAAGAAATTGAAAATATCTTCAAACAAACAGGAGAGGAGGACATGACAGCTGATAAATTTTCAGATAATGGGGGGTACTCAAGGAGGAAAGAAATCAGCCAGTCACATTGATTTTCAAGACAGAAATACTGTGGAACAGGATCCTGCAGCAGAAACTATGGCTAAAGGAAACAGCAAAATACCAGAGGGTGTACCTAGATTGCGACAGAATGAGAAGAAAATGACAGAAACTGAGAGGATACAAAGACAAAAGGGGCAGGAAAGAGAGACAAGGCTAGTGTCAGGAGGGAACAACCAGAGTCGGGAGGAGCAGCAAGTGCAACCACCCACAAACCACCCACAGAACCCTGCAACCAAACATATTATTCCAAACCAAACCAAACACCACACTCACAGACCCCACCCCACCCCACGCTACACAGTAAAGTCCCAGCACCCTACGAGGTCTCCCACTCTCCCAGGAGCCACAAACCCCCCAGAATAGAGTGTTGGAAAAGAAGCTGAAGGTATGGAACACCAGCACAGATGGAATAACGAATAAGTGTGAGGAGTGGCACGAAAGAACCAGAGGCATCACCAGACATCCTAACAATCACGGAAACCAAGCTCACAGGAATGATAACAGATGCCATCTTTCCAAATGGATATCAGATCCTGAGGAAAGATAGAGGGAACAGAAAGGGCGGAGGAGTTGCACCAGCTCATCAAAAACCAGAGGAGTTTTGAGGAGTTGGAAGGAGGGACACTTCTGAGTCTATCCCTTCTGGCATGTCATTCACATGTACCAGAAGCGGCACCAGTCCTAGGACTGACCCCTCTGAAACCCCACTCGTCACAGGCGCCCACTCTGACACCTCGTCACATACCATGACTCGTTGTTGCCTCCCTGTCAGGTATTCTCTGATCAATTGCAGTTCCTTTCCTGTTATGTGTGTCTGATCCTCTAGCTTTTGCACTAATCTCTTGTGTGGAACTGTGTCGAAAGCCTTTTTGGCATCCAAGAAAATGCAATCTACCCACTCCTCTGTCTCGTGTCTTACTTCCTTTACCTTGTCATAAAATTCTAGTAGGTTTGTGACACAGGATTTCCCTTCCCTGAAACCGTGCTGGTTGTTGTGCATAAGCTTGTTTCTTTCTAGGTGCTCCAACACTCTCCTGATAATCTTCTCCATGACTTTGCATATTATACACGTCAGTGACACTGGTCTGTAGTTTAATGCCTCATGTCTATCTTCTGTCTTTAAAATTGGGACTACATTTGCTGTCTTCCACACCTCAGGTAGTTTCCCAGTTTAAATTAGTGTTGATGATTGTTAGTGACACACACAGCCTCTCTGCTCCATCTCTCAGGACTCATGGAGAGATGTTGTCCAGTCCCAACACCTTCGAGGTATTTAGTTCACTTAGCAGCTTCTTCACCTCTTCCTCGGTTGTGTGTATTTCGTGCAGCACTTGTTGGTGTATCTTTGTTGGTGTACCACACTAGTCTGACTTTCCAGAGTCCTTCCTGTCTCCACTGTAAATGCTTTTTTAAATCTCATGTTGAGCTCCTCACATACTTCTCACATATTGTGAACTCCCCTCCTTCTTTCTTCAGCCTGATTTCCTGGTCATTGACTGTAGTTTTCCTCCTAATGTGGCTATACAAAACTTTCGAGTGAGACTTTGCTTTCGATGCCATGTCGTTTTCATATTGTCACTGGGCCTCTCTCCTAGCCTGTGCATATTCGTTTCTGGCTCTTCGAATAGTCTCTTTATTTTCCTGGGTCCATTGTCGTCTGTACTTTTTCCATTCTCTAGCACACTTAATTTTTGCCTCTCCACACCTCTGGGTGAACCAAGGGCTCGTTCTGGTCTTCCCATTATTTCTGTTGCCCTTGGCAATGAACCTCTCCTCAGCCTCCTTGCATTGTGTTGTCATGTAGTCCATCATTTCGTTTATTGATTTTCCCACAAATTCTCTTTCCCACTGAACCTCTTACAGGAAATTCCTCATGCCTGTGTAGTCCACCCTTTTGTAGTTTGGTTTCTCCCATCCGACTCCTGCTTCCCTCTCCACTTGTAACTTTATTATGTATACGAAGCTCAGACCCATGTGATCACTAGCTCCGAGGGGTCTTTTGTATGTGATGTTCTCGATGTCTGAACTACTTAAGGTGAATACGAGGTCCAGTCTTGTTGGTTCATTCTCTCCTCTCTCTCTCTGGTAGTGTCCCTAACATGTTGATGCATGTGTGTGTGTGTGTGTGTGTGTGTGTGTGTGTGTGGTGAAGATAGGAAAGAGCAAAGTATTGACAGTAGCAATAAATCTAAACCTTATTCATAGAGGCAAAATGATCAATGTACCAGAGTATAGTGATACCAACTTTGTTACATGAGTGCGAACCATGGGTTAAAAAAGTGTTGCAGCATAGAGGAGGCTGGAGCCAGCGAAGATGTGTTAGATCGTAATGTGTGTTGTGAATATTATGCAGAGATTTCTGAGCTTGAAGATTAGAATAAAATGTTATGTTACCAAAATGATTATTCAGAGGGTGGAGGAGGGGTTGTTGAGGTAGTTTGGACATACAGAGAGGATTAAGCAAAATAAGACAACTAAAATGGTATATAACTCTAAGATAGAAGGAAGGCGGGGATGGGGGTCGTTCCAGGAAGGTTTGGAGGGAAGGAGAAAGGAAGGTTTAGAGTGCTAGAGGCTTGGACATCCAACAGACTTATTGGAGTGTGTTAAACAGGAGTTAAGTAAAGTGATTTATATGATTTGACATGCTGTTGGATTGTGAACAAGATAACATTCATGAAAGGATTCAGGAAGACCGAATAGCTTGACCTGAATCTTGGAGGTGGGAAGTACATTGCCTGAATTCTAAAGGAAGGGTGGAGATGTTCACTTCAGAGGATTATCTGAGCTGTGATCTTGGCCGAATAGGTAAAACTTGCGATTTTGGCTTAAATAGCAACGCTCTTCTTGCCGAATAAGGCAAGCGAAAATTTGTGTATGCAATAATTTCGCAAAAAACATTCTGAACCTAACAAAAAAAATTGAAGAAAATGATAGAATGGATAATGAGAACGTTCAAAACAAGAGATGCCAAGCCAGTGATGATCCTTTTCAAATCACTTATTCTCTCTAGGCTGGAACACTGCTGTACATTAACATCTCCGTTCAAAGCAGGTGAAATTGCAGATCTAGAGAATGTACAGAGAACCTTTACTCCACATATAAGCTCCATCAAACACCTTAAATACTGGGAACACTTGGAAGCACTTGACTTATACTCAATGGAACGCAGGCGAGAGAGAGATATATCATAATCTATACTTGGAAAATCCTAGAAAGAATGGTCCCGAATCTGCACACGGAAATCACTTCCTACGAAAGTTAAAGACTGCACAGGAGGTGTAAAATACCCCCAATGAAAAGTAGGGAAGCCATTGGTACATTATGAGAAAACACAATAAGTGTCCGGGGCCCAAAACTGTTCAACGGCCTCTCACCATGCATGAGGGGAATTAACAATAGACCCCTGGCTGCCTTCAAGAGGGAGCTGGACAGATACTTAAAGTCGGTGCCGGATCAGCCGGGCTGTGGTTCGTACGCTGGACTACGTGCGACCAGTAGTAACAGCCTGGTTGATAAGGCCCTGATCCACCGGTAGGCCTGGTCGTGGTCTGGGCCGCGGGGGCGTTGATCACCTGAATACCCTCCAGGTAGACTCCAGGTAAACCTAACCTAAATTAACCTAACCTAACCTAGCCTAACCTAACCTAACCTAGCCTAACCTAACCTAACCTAATCTAATGTAACTAACCTAACTTAACCTAACCTAACATGACCTAACCTCACCTAACTTAACCTATCCTAACTTAATCTAACCTCACCGAAAAAAATGTTGCAAACCGTATGTGAGGAATCCACATAAATGTTATGGTAGTTAGGAAGAAGGTTTACAAAGGTTTATATTTTATATTTAAAGGAATCGCTGAACCCGTGTGGCTCATTCAGCATAAGAAAAGGTGAATGCTCGATCCTCCTTCCTTTAACCGAGAGACAGAGACAAAGAGAGGAAATCCACTTCTGCCTGTGAAGAACATTCAGTTGATTTCATTTGAAAACCGAATCCGTCGTATTGAAGGATTTAAGTGCTGAGTAATCTGTAATCCTCTACGAAGCGAATTATATTCTTGAAGTTTTGCTTTCCTCTTACGTACATGTAATCAGATTTAGAACTTAGCAAGACTGATTCATGTATTAGTATTATGATGAATCCCAAGCACAATTCCCCATTTTATTTCAGTACACGAAGATCTAAGGTATGAGAAATTATTATGATTATTGTTATTATTATTATTATTATTATTATTATTATTATTATTATTATTATTATTATTATTATTATTATTATTATTATTATTATTATTACATTCAAGGGGAAGCGCTAAAACATTTAAGGGCGGCAGTTTCTACCTCACTTTTCTCCCGGGAATATGTTGCACTCGGGATTACTGTAAGGTCTGAACTTGAGTGCAAATAATTCCAGTTATATTGCCTGGGATAAAATATTGAGGAGGGGGTAGGAATAACAGGGAGTGTGCTATAGTGGATCTTAAGAGTGTGTTATGATGGATTAGAGGAAGAGTGATTGTCTGTGAAGAGATATCATGATGGGAGAGTTTAACAAGTGTGGTTCCGAAAGGATCGGTATTTTAAGACCAATATTGTCTCTGGTATTTGTGATTGGCATGGCAGAAAAGATAGTCAGATGTATCCCTGTTTGTGGAAGATTTAAAATTAAGGAGGAGATAAGTAGAAAAACAGATAAAAACTAGAAAATAATATAAAAGGAACTGGACGAACTGCAAGACTGGTCAGACGATTGGCTGCTTGAATTCAATCCCAGCAACAGCAAGGTTATGAATACTGAAACAGAGGCAAGAAAGCAGAAAAAATGAGAATAGCCCTAGGGGACAAAGGCTGCAAAACCTCCTTCAAGGAGAAAGATCTAGGGGTAAGCGCAGTGCCGAGCATATCGACAGAGACAAACATCAACCGAATAACCTCTGTTCCGAATGCTCGTTTTTATCTATGGGTAGCCTTCAGGAATCTCCAATAAAGGGTCATTCACATTTCTGAGTACGACATATGATAATCCTATCTTGAAGTATGCAGTACCAGCAAGGAATCCCACATCTAAAAAAAATGTTAAGAAATTTGAGAAAGTGCATAGGTAGGCAACGAAAATAACCCCAGAACTAAAGCCAATGAGCTTTGAGGCGAGGCACACGGAGATGAGCCTGACGATATTAGAAAATAAAAGAATCAGGAGAGACATGATAGCAACATGCAAAATACTCAAAGGTCTTGATATGTTCGACAAGGATGGACTGGATAGGCGGAAAACTGGTACACGAGGGCACAGTGGAAAGCTAAAGACACAGACAAGTCACAGAAATGTCAGGAAGTATTTCTTCATCCTCAAGGTGGTCAAGAAGAGACATGACTATATATAGATATACACTTAATACATAGTTTAAAGAACCGGTACGATAGGGCCCACGAATCTTGGAGGGAGTAAACCTGACAAGCGGCAAGTGGAGAGGCAGATCCTCGAGCTGAGACTCAACCCCTGCACCTACATGTAGGTGGATACATAGGAGGGTGAAGGGTGACGCAGGAACGTGCCAGCCGCCAGCATAGCCTCTGCCAGGCAGTTCTCCTGTTACGATGGGAATCAATTAGCCTTCACCACCACCAGGGACTTGAAGCGTTGTTAGTTGATTCTCCCTTAATGAGGTGCAAGTCTGCCCACGTCTCCCCAGCGAACACTTATACTCCGTCTGTGTCCCTCCATGTCTGTCTGTGTCCATCTTTCCTCCAGTCTGCCTGTGTGTGAGTGTGTGTGTACTCACCTAGTTGTACTTACCTAGTTGTGGTTGCAGGGGTCGAGACTCAGCTCCTGGCTCCGCCTCTTCGCTGTCCGCTACTGGGTCTCTGCTCTCCCTGCTCCATGAGCTTTATCTACCTCGTCTTAAAACTATGTATGGTTCCTGCCTCCACTATATCTCTCTCTAGACTATTCCACTTCCTGACTACTCTGTGGCTGAAGAAATGCTTCCTAACATCCCTTTGACTCATCTGAGTCTTCAGCTTCTGTGTTCCCTCTCTGGAACATCCTGTCACTGTCTACCTTGTCGATTCCCCGCAGTATTTTGTATGTCGTTATCATGTCTCCTCTGACCCTTCTTTCCTCCAGTGTTGTTAGTCCTATTTCCCTCAACCTTTCTTCATAGGACAGACCCCTGAGTTGTGGAACTAACCTTGTCGCAAACCTTTGCACTTTCTCTAGTTTCTTTACGTGCTTGACCAGGTGTGGGTTCCAGACTGGTGCTGCATATTCCAGTATGGGCCTGACGTACACGGTGTACAGTGTCTTGAACGATTCCTTGTTTAGGTAACGGAACGCTAATCTTAGGTTTGCCAGTCGCCCATATGCTGCCGCAGTTATCTGGTTGATGTGTGCCTCCGGAGACGTGCTTGGCGTTATACTCACCCCAAGGTCTTTCTCCTTTGCCGAGGTTTGTAGCCTTTGTCCGCCTAGCCTGTACTCTGTCAGCGGTCTTCTTTGCCCTTCTCCGATCTTCATGACTTTGCATTTGGTGGGATTGAATTCGAGAAGCCAGTTGCTAGACCAGATGTCAAGCTTGTCCAGGTCTGTTTGAAGTCCTGCTTGGTCCTCTTCCGATGTGATTCTCCTCATTAATTTCACATCATCTGCGAACAGAGACACTTCTGAGTCTATCCCATCCGTCATGTCGTTTACATATACCAAGAATAACACTGGTCCTAGGACTGACCCCTGCGGTACGCCGCTCGTCACAGGCGCCCACTGTGATACCTCATCACGCACCATGACCCGTTGTTGCCTCCCTATGAGGTATTCCCTGATCCATTCCAGTGCCCTTCCTGTTATACATGCTTGTTCTTCCAACTTCTTTACTAATCTCATGTGAGGAACTGTGTCGAAGGCCTTCCTGCAGTCCAGGAAAATGCAATCAACCCACCCTTCTCTCTCTTGCCTTACCTCTGTTACTTTATCATAGAACTCTAGGAGGTTTGTTACACAGGATTTGCCTTCCCGGAATCCGTGCTGTCTGTTGTTTATTATCCTGTTCAGCTCGAGGTGCTCCACTATTCTTTTCCTGATGATTTTCTCCAGGACTTTGCACACTATACATGTAAGTGATACCGGTCTATCCTGTGTGTGAGTGTGTGTGTACTCACCTAGTTGTGGTTGCAGGGGTCGATTCACAGCTACTGGCCCCGCCTCTTCACTGGCCGCTACTCGGTTACTCTACCCGCTCCATGAGCTTTATCATACCTCTCCTTAAAGCTATGTATGGATCCTGCCTCCACTACATCACTTCCCAGACTATTCCACTTTCTGACAACTCTGTGACTGAAGAAATATTTCCTAACATCCCTGTGATTCATCTGAGTCTTCAACTTCCAACTGTGACCCCTTGTTGCTGTGTCCCACCTCTGGAACATTCTGTCTCTGTCCACCTTGTCGATTCCTCTCAGTATTTTATATGTCGTTATCATATCCCCTCTATCTCTCCTGTCCTACAGTGTCGTCAGGTCGATTTCCCGTAACATCTCCTCGTAGGACATATACCCCTTAGCTCCGGGACTAGTCTTGTTGCAAACCTTTGCACTTTCTCTAGTTTCCTTACATGCTTGGCTAGGTGAGGGTTCCAAACTGGCGCTGCATACTCCAGTATGGGCCTAACATACACAGTGTACAGAGTCCTGAATGACTCCTTATTAAGATGTCGGAATGCTGTTCTTAGGTTTGCCAGGCGTCCGTATGCTGCAGCAGTTATTTGGTTGATGTGCGCCTCAGGAGATGTGCCCGGTGTTATACTCACCCCAAGATCCTTTTCCTTGAGTGAGGTTTGTAGGCTCTGGCCCCCTAAACTATACTCCATCTGTGGTCTTCTTTGCCCTTCCCCAATCTTCATGACTTTGCACTTGGTGGGGTTGAATTCCAGGAGCCAGTTGCTGGACCAGGCTTGCAGCCTGTCCAGATCCCTCTGTAGTTCTGCCTGGTCCTCTTCCGATTGAATTCTTCTCATCAACTTCACATCATCTGCAAACAGAGACACTTCGGAGTCTATTCCTACTGTCATGTCGTTCACAAATACCAGAAACAGCACCGGTCCTAGGACTGATCCCCGTGGCACCCCACTCGTCACCGGCGCCCACTCTGACACCTCGCCACGTACCGTGACTCGCTGTTCTCTTCCTGACAGGTATTCCCTGATCCATTGTAGTGCCTTCCCTGTTATCTCTGCCTGGTCCTCAAGCTTTTGCACTGATTTTTCATGTGTAGAACTGTGTCAAACGCCTTCTTACAGTCCAAGAAAATGCAATCTACCGACCCCTCTCTCTCTTGTCTTACTGCCGTCACCCTGTCATAGAACTCCAGTAGGTTTGTGACGCAGAATTTCCCATCCCTGAAACCGTGCTGGCTGTCGTTGATAAACTCATTCCTTTCTAGGTGCTCCACCACTTTCCTCCTGATAATCTTCTCCATGACTTTGCATACTATACATGTCAGTGACACTGATCTGTAGTTTAGTGCTTCATTTCTGTCTCCTTTTTTAAAAATTGGGACTACATTTGCTGTCTTCCATACCTCAGGTAGTCGCCCTGATTCGATAGATGTGTTGGAGATTATTGTTAGTGGTACACATATTGTTGTGTGTGTATGTGTGTGTGTGTGTGTGTGTGTGTGTGTGTATGTGTGTGTGTGTGTGTGTGTGTGTGTGTGTGTGTGTGTGTGTGTGTGTGTGTGTGTGTGTACTCACCTAATTGTACTCACCTAATTGTACTCACCTAATTGTGGTTGCAGGGGTCGAAACTCAGCTCCTGGCCCCGCCAGGTGTGTGTGTGTGTGTGTGTGTGTGTGTGTGTGTGTGCTCACCTAGTTGTGGCTGCATGGAAGGGTCGAGCTTAGGCTCCTGGTCTCACGTCACAACTACTCACGAACGGCCTTGTACTAGACTCAGTGGCCCTATCATGCCAAGTTTTTAAGCTTTTCTTGGATTCTGCTTCCACTACAACCTAATCCACATTATTCCACTTCATAAGCAATTTCAGATTGAAAAAATACTTTCTGAAGTCTCACTGACTCTCGCATCTTCAGCTTCCATTTACACCTTCTTGCTCCACATCTACTTTTATAAAGTCTGTCTTCCTGTCCTAACCGATCCTAGACAAAAAAATTCACGTAATAATCGTCTTATCTCTGCTTCTCCTATTCTGCAATGTTGTAAGGTTTAGTGTTTTTAATCTTCGTGGATTATTCTTTTCTCCGGGATCAGTTGTGGAGCGAAACTCTGGCCTTTCTCTCGTTTCTGAGCCAACAAAATTTCTTGCTATGGCTCCATACCGGTTTTGCGCACTCTGTGATAGGTATGACATATTCTACAGGATCCTTAAGGACTTTTGGTTGAAGTGCCTGAATGCTGTTTTTAATCTTACTGAAACCCATACGCTACCATGTATATTAGTATGAGTTGCACTTCCAGTGATGAAAAAGGTGCTATACTTTCTCATCTTGCGTGAGGTTTGTAGCCTCTATCCCCTTGTCTTCTTTCTCTTAATCCTGGTTATCATAACCTTTCACTTGTTGGGGTCGAAGTGCAGTAACTCCCTGTGTGAACGTTCCTGCAGTTAGTCTAGGCTCTCTTGCAACCAATTCCTATCTTCGGAATTTATGGATTACGCAAATTATCCGGATGTTTTCATTAACTGCCTTTGCTCTCCCTGTTGACTCTGTCAAGAAGAGTGAACTTTTCTGCACGACTATAATCAGATGCACAACGAAGCTAGCAACAATACAGTTATGAGAACAAAATCAAATGTATGAGTTTCCACTGCAATTTTCAGACCGTCATTCAAAAGTGTGACTGTGGTAGGAACTGCAACTCTCAATTCTCATACACAGCTGGAGGTACTGCAGGGGCTCTGGATGAAGACTGGTTTCATGGTTGTACCTGACTGGTTGTTGTAGTTACCGCAGGGCTGCAGGAAACTACCCTATCTGTTATGAGTCAAAGTGTAATCATAAAGACCGTTCCTGACAGATATGCGAAGGATATTTATGCAATGGATAGTTATATTGTTATTTTATCTCGTCTCATCTGCCACTTCTCTCCTCTTATTCTCTCTCTTTCCATCTCCTCTCCCCCTTTCTCCTACTCTCCTTCCTATTCTTCCCATCTCTCCTCTCACCATCTTACTATTGGTCGACAGCTCAAGATCAAGTCAACTGACATTAACGTGCCAAGAAGATTTGTTGCTCTATAAATCGTGCTTTTATCTTTGTGATCATCTTTTGCCTACATGCCTCCCTTTCCTTCCCCTTTATATTTTCTCTCTTTCCATTTCTTTCTTTCATTTATTTCCAGCATCAACATTTTTCTACGAAAAGCTTACAAATCGGCTTTAATATCTTACACAAAAATTCAGAATGATAAGAAATAAGAAAGTCTTGTACTTTTTAATTAGTATAATCTACACAGAGTATGTCGCCAGCTGATGGCGACGAAGCTTGTTATACTGTAGTATGTTTGTTGCTGTTCTGCTGACTGAACTCATATAAATTGTCCGAGATTCTTAAAAAAAAAAATTCTTCGGCTAATGATCGTTGGTGTGAACTGGGTTAGGTTATCATTGGTGCTTGAAACTGTTCTAGTGACTGGCTTGACTGTAAGGTTCTTGTACGGTCGGCAGTCTTGATTACTGACTTGACTAGAAGACGTGTGTGCATTACAGTCTTGATAGTCCGTCTCTCTTCAAAAAGTGTAAAGTTTATATCCCTTTGTCTCTCTGACAATTTCGATGGCTGGCTCAACTGGAAGGTCTTCGTACTGTGTACAGTCTTGATGACTGCCTGGACTGTATGTAAATACAGAAGATGCGTTTGGTTTGCATCTCCCTCATGTTACTGTCGTCATGGTTGGCTAAACTAAGAAAAAATAAGATAGGTAGAGCGATGTTGTTTACACTCGAGACCCCGTGATGAGTGGCTGCACTCCAGAGCTGTATGGAAGACATTGTTATTGTTAATAGAGTCTTTACTGGCAACTTCACGCGAGCTGAATAGGGTGGAGGATTCTTTTGAATGACTTTGATAAAAACGTGATGAATAACTCGTAAAGGATAAGTACTGCTTTTGGTTTGTGTTGTATTTTTATGACTTCTGTAAGGGTGTTGATGTGTGTTAGTGAGCTCCAGCATGATGGTGGGCTTCTGTGTCAACTTATGTTTAAATACTTCTGCATGAGTTCTTTAGTATGTATGTATATATTCACCTATATAAACTCACATAAATTTGCAGGTAGTGAGCTCAGTTCATTTGGCTCAACTTGGTATGACGACTCAGTAACCTAGTGAATTTTATCAGATTTACTCTTGAGTCATCAGGAGGTCTTAGTGCTCCACTACTTCACATTCTTATTATGCTTAGAATGTCGAATTCACTTTCTTCTAGAATGTCGTTTCCATATAACTGCAATTCAGAGTCATTTCGGTTGAGATGTCTGTTCACTTCGCAAGCAACAGTTACTGAACGAATGATGGTAAATATTTTTTTTTTCAGTGCCTCTGGCTTCACTTGGTGGGAGATGGCCAGTGCGACTGAAAAAAAAAGTGTGTTTTATCACAGAAATTCCTATTCCATGTGAAGCTTGTCTTCCTGTTTACATTATGTAACAGTTGTATACATTACTGCGTCATGCATCTGTCATTGTAACTGTCCCTTACCATTACTTTCTGTCTCCTATTCCTTAGGTATACTTAAGAGTGTGTGTGTGTGTGTGTGTGTGTGTGTGTGTGTGTGTGTGTGTGTGTGTGTGTGTGAGTTGTTGTTGTTGTTAGTTTGTTAGTGACACACATAGTGCATCTGCTCCCTCTCTCAAGACCCATGAAGAGATGTTATCTGGGCCCACCGCCTTCGAGGTATCTAGCTCACCCAGCAGTTTCTTCACCTCCTCCTAGGGAGAGGTGAAGAAACCGAGAGAGTAGGCTGCAAGGGCACCCCACTCTCTCGGTTTGTTGGAAGCCTCTCTGCCTCCATTGTGAATACCTCCGTGAATCTTGAGCTGAGTTCCTCACACACTTCCTGGTCGTTCCCTGTGAACTCGCCTCCTTCCTTCCTCATCCTGATTACCTGGTCCTTGACTGTTGCTTTCCTCCTGAAGTGACTGTATAACAACTTTTGGTTAGATTTGGCTTTTGATGCTGTTATTCTCGTATTGCCGCTGGGCCTCTCTCCTTACCCATGTATATTCATTTCTGGCTCTTCGGCTAAACTCCCTGTTTTCCCGACTCCTTTGGGTCCCATACTTTTTCTATGCTCTAGCACACTTGGGTTTGGACTCTCCACACCTCCGGGTCTAGTCTTCCCATTGTGTATGTGCGTGTTTGTATGTATGTATGTATGTATGTATGTATGTATGTATGTATGTATGAATGTATGGATGTATGTATGTATGTATGTATGTATGTATGTATGTATGTATGTATGTATGTATGTATGTATGTATGTATGTATGTATGTATGTATGTATGTATGTGTATGTATGTATGTATGTATGTATGTATGTATGTATGTATGTATGTATGTATGTATGTATGTATGTATGTATTTGTGTGTGTATGTATGTATATAAGTATGTATGTATATGTGTGTGTGTGTGTGTGTGTGTGTGTGCATATGTGTACATGTTCTTCGGTGTCGGCATACTAATGTTGGCTGATTCTTGTGTCTGGGATACTGATGAGGAGTGTGTGAGGTTGTTACAAGTGCGCTAGTGAAATGGGGAGTGCGAGAAGAAAGGGAAGAGTGGAAGAAGAGACTGGGAGAAGAGAGAGTGGAGTGAGAAAAAGAGAAGGAGAGCAGGAAAAGAGAGAGATAGTAGAAGTATGACGTAATGAATGAGCGGAGTGAAGCAAGACTCGCGAAATCACAATGACTCAATTTTAATTCAACTCACCGAAGGAAGGGTTCGAACCTCTGGCAAGTGCCAATTCTAAAACGTGCAGGCCATTGTGTATAGAAATACACGTAGATATATCAGTCTTATAGACCGCCAAGGTACAGTGGATAACCCACTGGCCTGCTAATTCTCATAGCCGGAGAGCGAACCCCCTTGAAAACTGGAATTTCAAATGGGAGGAAAATGAGATTAGTCGTGTAGGTTACCACAGCCACATAGTATGTGGGCGCATGAGGAGTGACATGTCCAGTGGTACTGGGCACCTGATGTTGTTTTTAGCATTGATGGCTCAGTGGTCTATGGCGTGTCGGAATTTTGTCGGGCTCGGGAGACGTGCTGAAATATCGGGGGTTCGATCCCCTGCTAGTCGCAGTATTGGTATATATATATATATATATATATATATATATATATATATATATATATATATGTCGTGCCGATTAGGTAAAACTGGTCAATTAGCAAGAACTCATTTAAAATTAAGTCCTTTCTAAAATTGTATCTTATACGTTTAAAGATATATTTGTTTCATTTATGTTAATGTAAAAATTTATAATTTTGTACCAAGAGAAACTTTGAAAACCTACCTAACCTTATTACAACAAGCGCAATTTAATTTAGCCTAACCCAACTAAATATATTTTAGATACGTTAACATTAATTTAATAATAAACAAACACAATGAAATATATTTTTTTCGTTATGTTCAGAATGATTTTTACGAAATTATTGCATACACAAATTTTCACTTGTCTTATGGCAAGGTGAGCGTTGCTATTTAAGCCAAAATGGCAAGTTTTACCTAATCGGCACGACATATATATGAATCTTTAACAAGTTTGATAAAGCTCCTGAAGAGCGAAACGTAGGCGTAATAAATGTTTCATTGTTTGTTCTTGTGTCCTATTACCCATCTTATTACCATTTTACAGCTGAAATATAAAAGAGATAAGTGTGCAATTGTGGGTAACTTTATTAAGGAAACTTACCTAACGTTGGACCAGTGTTTCTTACATTTGTTGTTATAACTCACTAAACCGTTATAATACGATCTGCAAACAAATAAAAAAAATTAGGACTCGCTTGCCATGGGTTCGAACGCCCCTCACTTCCGTGATTTGACGTTATTGTATCCCTTGACTTGACTAGTAAATAATGCGAGTAAAGTAGGAATGAATGAAGATCTGGAAGTCAGGTTTGACGGTCTTGACATTAAGACCCATATGGTGAATCTTGGAACTGACAATGGTTCTAGACAATGGTTCTAGACAATGGTTCTAGACCGACCGAAACGTTTTCTACGTCTCCTCTCTTAAGTGTGGGTTATTTTTTTAATGTACCGTTCATGGCGACAAGGTAAAACAAGTGACTAAATTTATTAAAGACGACGTTTCGCCCAGTCAGAAGATTTTAGTATCTAGAGATTATCTGCTGAAAAGGGAATATAAGTCTCGTTGCCTTTAATTCTGTGTAGATATTTTACAGTAAACAAAAATATCTACTTTAATCTGGGTATCATTTGCATTTCTGTAAGATAATATACCAGACGAGTGTTTAAGTGCGTCTGAGACCAGAGAAGAAGAAGAGGAGGAGGAGGAAGAGAAGGAGACCTGCAACCCAAAACAGCTACATGGCGCCACTAGTTAATTGCAGGTGTTGTTGCCTACTTGTACGATGCTTCTCCTGGTCTCAGGTATTTCTTGTTCCCTGTCCTTCTCTTAGCCTCCTGCTGTTGTCCCTGTCCTTCTCTCAGCCTCCTGCTGTTGTTGCCTGTCCTTCTCTCAGCCTCCTGCTGTTGTTGCCTGTCCTTCTCTCAGCCTCCTGCTGTTGTTGCCTGTCCTTCTCTCAGCCCCCTACTGTTGTTCCCTGTCCTTCTCTCAGCCTCCTGCTGTTGTTCCCTGTCCTTCTTTCAGCCTCCTGCTGTTGTTCCCTGTCCTTCTCTCAGCCTCCTGTTGTTGTTCCCTGTCCTCCCAGCCTCCTGCTGTTGTTCCCTGTCCTTCTCCCAGCCTCCTGCTGTTGTTCCCTGTCCTTCTCTCAGCCTCCTGCTGTTGTTCCATGTCCTCCCAGCCTCCTGCTGTTGTTCCCTGTCCTTCTCTCAGCCTCCTGCTGTTGTTCTCTGTCCTTTTCTCAGCCTCATGCTGTTGTTGCCTGTCCTCCCAGCCTCCTGCTGTTGTTCCCTGTCCTTCTCTCAGCCTCCTGCTGTTGTTCCCTGTCCTTCTCTCAGCCTCCTGCTGTTGTTCCATGTCCTCCCAGCCTCCTGCTGTTGTTGCCTGTCCTTCTCTCAGCCTCCTGCTGTTGTTGCCTGTCCTCCCAGCCTCCTGCTGTTGTTCTCTGTCCTTCTCTCAGCCTCCTGCTGTTGTTGCCTGTCCTCCCAGCCTCCTGCTGTTGTTCCTGTCCTTCTCTCAGCCTCCTGCTGTTGTTCCTGTCCTCCCAGCCTCCTGCTGTTGTTCCTGTCCTTCTCCAGCCTCCTGCTGTTGTTCCCTGTCCTCTCAGCCTCCTGCTGTTGTTGCCTGTCCTCCCAGCCTCCTGCTGTTGTTGCCTGTCCTTCTCCCAGCCCCCTGCTATTGTTGCCTGTCCTCCTCTCAGCCTCCTGCTGTTGTTCCCTGTCCTTCTCCCAGCCCCCTACTGTTGTTGCGTGTCCTTCTCTCAGCCTCCTGCTGTTGTTCCCTGTCCTTCTCTCAGCCTCCTACTGTTGTTGCCTGTCCTCCTCCCAGCCTCCTGCTGTTGTTCCCTGTCCTTCTCTCAGCCTCCTGCTGTTGTTGCCTGTCCTCCTCCCAGCCTCCTACTGTTGTTGCCTGTCCTTCTCCCAGCCCCCTACTGTTGTTGCCTGTCCTCCTCCCAGTCTCCTACTGTTGTTGCCTTCCTCTCAGCCTCCTGCTGTTGTTGCCTGTCCTCCTCCCAGCCTCTGCTGTTGTTGCCTGTCCTCTCCCAGCCTCCTACTTTGTTGCCTGTCCTCCTCCAGCTCCTGCTGTTGTTGCCTGTCCTCCTCCCAGCTCCTGCTGTTGTTGCCTGTCCTCCTCCCAGCCTCCTTTTGTTGCCTGTCCTCCTCCCAGCCTCCTGTTGTTTGCCTGTCCTCTCCCAGCTTCCTGCTGTTGTTGCCTGTCCTCCTCCCAGCCTCCTACTGTTGTTGCCTGTCCTCCTCCCAGCCTCCTGCTGTTGTTGCCTGTCCTCCTCCCAGCCTCCTATTGTTGTTGCCTGTCCTCCTCCCAGCCTCCTGCTGTTGTTGCCTGTCCTCCTCCCAGCCTCCTACTGTTGTTGCCTGTCCTCCTCCCAGCCTCCTACTGTTGTTGCCTGTCCTCCTCCCAGCCTCCTGCTGTTGTTCCCTGTCCTCCTCCCAGCCTCCTATTGTTGTTGCCTGTCCTCCTCCCAGCCTCCTGCTGTTGTTCCCTGTCCTCCTCCCAGCCTCCTATTGTTGTTCCCTGTCCTCCTCCCAGCCTCCTGCTGTTGTTGCCTGTCTTCTTCTCTCATCTCTGTTTCCTGGCTGTCCTCCTCCACCTCTGTTTTCTTGCTCCTTTTGTTTATTTGTTGTCTGAAATAATGACAAATGCGGACCAGCTCTATTGTACTTTTCCTGTGTACTTGCATTTTCAATCAATACAAGTTGTGACTTCCAAAGTCTGCTCTCCAGGCGAAACGTCGTCTCAGTGCTTGTCTGCATTTGCATTTATGATTATTTCAACCAACTTGACTCTATGCCAACTCTCTCCATTGTTAGTTTTTTCTTGTTCCAGCTCCTTAGTCTCTTCGTCTCCTGACGTGCCCGGTTCCATATGAGTTTAGCGTTTCCCAGTGAATATAATAATATGTAATAATAATAATAATAATAATAATAATAATAATAATAATAATAATAATAATAATAATAATAATAATAATAATAATAATAATAATAATAATAATAATAATAATAATAACAATCTGTCGCTTTCCTTCTTTGCTTACTGTTCAGCTGTTTATAATATTTTCTCTGCGGGTTTTCAATGAATTATAAATATCACTGGTAAAGCATGATGGCAGCTACTACCTTCCCTTCGTCCACCTCCTCTCCCCGCGTTGGGTCATCTTGGTAGGTAGGGTGATAGGGTTTAAGTGGTTTGTGCCTACGGGTAAGGGGCGCCTCTTCTCTATTAGGGGTGCCACTCAACCCATAGATGATCTGCATAATGTAAAATATACTTGGGGTTTGCAATCGTGTTGTTAAGATTTCGTGAGTCATACTTGCTTTGTGAATATTTTTTGTGCTATAAGGATTAGTTGATCACGAGAGTAGCGGGTTTATAATAAGGGTGCAAATCTGATTATGTTAAATGCGGAAATTGTTGGAGAGCTGAACAACCAAACGGTTGTTGTACTTTCAAATAAAATATTATAAAAAAAAATTGTCTGCGTGAGAGCATATTTTTACAAACCTTCTGACTGCAGCTACGTAGGAGTGACGGGGTATTTCTCTTGTGTTGCTTTTGATGGTGGTGCGTTTACAGTGTGGTCCTGACCAGGTCTGTGTATCTCAGTAAATGTTGGCCCGCCATTGTGGTCTTGATGAACAGGTCTGAGTATCATATTGATGCTGGTCTACTAGTGTGACCTTGACGACCAGGGTTTTGTATCCCAGTGATGCTGGTCCACTAGTGTGGTCTTAACGATCAGGTATGTGCATCTCAGAGATGCTGGTCCACAAGTGTTGCTTTGACGACCAGGTCTGTATATCTCAATGTTGCTGGTCCACTATTGTGATCTTCACGACCAGGTCTGTGTATCACAGTGTTGCTAGTCCACCAGTGTGGTCATGACGGCCAGGTCTGTGTATCACAGTGTTGCTGATTCACTAGTGTGGTTTTGACGACCTGGTCTATGTATCACAGTGTTGCTGGTCCACCAGTGTGGTTTTAACGATCAGTTATGTGCATCTCAGTGATGCTGGTATACCTGTGTTACCTTGACGACCAGGTCTGGGTATCTCAATCATTCTAGTCTACTAATGTGATCTTCACGACCAGGTCTGTGTATCTCAGTGTTGCTCGTCCACCAGTGTGGTCTTCACGACCAGGTCTGTGTATCACAGTGTTGCTCGTCCACCAGTGTGGTCTTCACGACTAGGTCTGTGTATATTAGTGTTGTTTGTCCACTAGTGTAGTTCTGACGACCAGGTCTGTGTATCACAGTGTTGCTGGTCCACCAGTGTGGTTTTGACGACCAGGTCTGTGCATTTGTGTTGCTGATCCACTAGTGTGGTTTTGATGACCAGGTCTGTGCATTTGTGTTGCTGATCCACCAGTGTGGTTTTGATGACCAGGTCTGTGTATCACAGTGTTGCTGATCCATCAGTGTAGTCCTGACGACCAGATCTGTGTATCACAGTGTTGCTGATCCACCAGTGTGGTTTTGAAGACCAGGTCTGTGTATCACAGTGTTGCTGATCCATCAGTGTAGTCCTGACGACCAGATCTGTGTATCACAGTGTTGCTGGTCCACCAGTGTGGTTTTGACGACCAGGTCTGTGTATTTCTGTGTTGCTGATCCACTAGTGTGGTTTTGATGACCAGGTCTGTGTATCACAGTGTTGCTGATCCATCAGTGTAGTCTTGACGACCAGGTCTGTGTATCACAGTGTTGCTGGTCCACCCGTGTGGTTTTGACTACCAGGTCTGTGTATTTCTGTGTTGCTGATCCACTAGTGTGGTTTTGGCGACCAGGTCTGTGTATCACAGTGTTGCTGATCCATCAGTGTAGTCTTGACGACCAGGTCTGTGTATCACAGTGTTGCTGGTCCACCCGTGTGGTTTTGACGACCAGGTCTGTGTATTTCTGTGTTGCTGATCCACTAGTGTGGTTTTGATGACCAGGTCTGTGTATTTCTGTGTTGCTGATCCACTAGTGTGGTTTTGATGACCAGGTCTGTGTATCACAGTGTTGCTGATCCATCAGTGTAGTCTTGACGACCAGGTCTATGTATCACAGTGTTGCTGATCCATCAGTGTAGTCTTGACGACCAGGTCTGTATATCACAGTGTTGCTGACCCACCAGTGTTGTCTTGACGACCAAGTGCAATTCCGTGCTATATTATCTTGTTACCTTTCCTTCTTCTTGTCTTCTTCCTCTTCTGCTGTAAACTGATCAGTTCTATTCTCTCTCGATGCCTCCATTTCATCTCACACGGTTAGCTAATAAATAATTATTCCTTCTGTATATTAAATGTAAATCTTTTTTACGGTTCCACTATACAGTACCCTTCAGATTTTTTTTACATTATATGTGAATGCAAATCGTTTTACTGCCTTCACTGGTGTGTCGACTCAAACTGACGTTTTTTTAAAGACAAAGACACATGTCACAGAGCAGCCTTTTTAATGTTGAAACGTTTGGATGTAGGGAGATCTTTCTTTAAGTCATATCTTGATGAAGCTTTCCTTAGAGCGAAACGTTGTCTCGGTAAAGTCTCTTAGATCGAAATGTTGTCCCAACACGGAGCTTGTTCTGTGTTTATACTTGTCGGCAATTCGCCCTTCATTTAGCTATTGTTGTCTTCTCGCAGTAGCCTCTTTCTTCAACTTATATAAGAATATAAGAACATTTAAAACCTAACGCCAAGCAATCTGTTAGATAATCTTTTAATTCTCTTCTTTTCTTCTCTCCATATCTTTAGTGTCTTTGTCTGAAAGTGATCATGTTAATGAGGGGAGCGGCAGGGAATAATTAGACATATGCAACACCTGGGTAACTTTGAAGACATTTCTCCAACCAGTAACTGATTATATCTCAACCTCAGTCTTAGTACAGTATATCCCCTCTCTAATAAACTGAAAAAAAGGCCACTGGTTAGCGAAACGTCTTCAAATAAAGATACCCAGGTGCTGCATGCGTCAGTTCCTGGCATCTACCATGAGGAGGTACCTAAGTCCGAAACGACAGTTTGAACCAATGTTGCCTGAGGAGTTTTTTTTACACACGAAACTTACGTTTTTCCTTAGCTGATGTTAATGGAAGAATAAATGAGAGTCTTGGGAAACATTCTGAAAAGTAACTTTTTGGGTCATGTATACTTAAGATTGCTGAAGTGGTTGTATAAATACTCTATGTGTTAATGTATTTTTGTACATGTGCGTTGAATACAAACTAAATGCGTATGTAGACTTTTTTTTTTACTTCATGTAATTTGTTGTTAATTGTTTGTTCTATTATTAATATTATTAACATTTTTTTTATTATTATTATTGTTTTTGTTGCTGTTCTTGTTGTTATTAATATTATTGTTATTATTATTATTATTATTATTATTATTATTATTATTGTTGTTGTTGTTGTTGTTGTTGTTGTTGTTATTATTATTACTATTATTATTATTATAATTATTATTATTATTATTATTATTATTATTATTATTGTTGTTGTTGTTTTTATTATTATTATTATTATTATTATTATTATTATTATTATTATTATTATTATTATTATTATTATTATTATTATTATTATTGTTGTTGTTTTTATTATTATTATTATTATTATTATTTCATTGATATTATCATTACTACTACTACTATTAATACAAAAACTATTAATACTACTGTTGCTGCTTCTGCTACTACTATTACTGCTGCTTCTGGTGATATTGCTGCTGCTCTTCTTGTTGCTTCTACTGTTACTGCTGTTTCTCATGCTGCTGCTGCTGTTGTTGCTGTTGCTTGTTCTGCTGCTGTTGTTACTGCTGTTTCTGATGCTCCAACTGTTGCTACTACTGGCCTGCTGCTGCTTTTGCTGCTGTTGTTACTGCTGCTGATATTGTTCCTACTGTTCCTGTTGGTGCTGCTGCTCCTGCTATTGGTGCTGCTGCTGTTGCTGCTACTGTCCTTGTTGCTGCTTCTGCTGCTGTTGCTGCTACTGTCCTTGTTGCTGCTTCTGCCACTGCTGCTGCTGCAATTTTATAGTGCTGTTGCTGCGGCTCCTTATGGTGCTACTACTGTTACTGCTGCTGCTGCTGCTGCTGCTGCTGCTGCTGCTACTACTGCTGGTACTGCTGCAGCTTCTGCTGCTGCCAGTGTTACCAGCAAACCTCCACCTGTACAACTTCTAGCAAGACATTGTTTACTGGCTACGCACGGGTGAGCACATAAGGCAGGCTTTAGTCACTTCCAATAACTCTTAAAATTCTTCTTTAGTGTTTTTCTCCGCTGTACATAAACTCAGACACTAGCTTGATCTTTCTGAATTTGTGCACACACACACACTGGCCTGGAATTACTTCGACATACCTCTTTCACACAGCATTTTACTGGCTCCAAAACTATCCTTGGCAACGTTTTTCTCAGCATCTCTCTCTCTCTTCTCTTCTATTCTCTCTTCTCTCATCTTTCTCTCATAACACCATCACCAACCTCCCTAAAACCATCATTACCCTCCCTAACACCATCATTACCCTCCCTAACACCATCACCACCCTCCCTAACACCATCACCACCCTCCCTAACACCATCACCACCCTCCTAAACACCATCACCACCCTCCCTAACACCATCACCACCCTCCCTAACACCATCACCACGTCCCTAACACCATCACCACCACCACCCTTCCTAACACCATCACCACCCTCACTAACACCATCAAAAAAAAAAAAAAAAAAAAAAAAAAAAAAAAAAAAATTTTTTTTTTTTTTTTTTTTTTTTTTTTTTTTACCACCCTCCTAAACCCCATCCCCTTACCCCCCCCCTTAAAATCACCGCCCATTTTCCTCTTTCATCACCGCCGGCTTCTATTACACCATGCCAACCTAACGCCGTCATATTCGCGTCATCCAATGGCTTCCGTCTATCTGTGCCGTCACGTGCTCATGACACAGTCATATCGCCGCCATCTAACACCATCCTCTCTGCACCGTCTCTTCGCCGTCCTAACGCTATCGTCATCCTCAACGCAGATCATAATCGCCATATCCTAACGCCATCGCAAATCACCGCGCTTCTTAGCACCGGTATACGCATCGTGACGCCATCACTTGCATCAGCTACAAAACGCCATCGCCTATCACTGGCATCGCCGCCGCTCCCTGACGCCGTCGCCGTCATCCTAACGCCGTCATGGCCGCGCCCTGGCGCAGTCCCCGTCGACGATATCATTTCGAGCCGCCGTCGCCGTATCTGACGCTGTCGCTACTTATCCTAACGCCGTCGCCGTCACGCCATCTGTTTATCGTCGCCGCCATCCTATTTTCGTCTTATATCCTAACGCCGTCGCCGCATCACTAACGCCGTCATAAATCGACGCGGCTCCTATTATCAACGCCATCAACGTAAATCTGTAAATCGGGCACTCTATTCGTCGCCATATCCTAACGCCGTCTTACCCTCCCTAACACCATGCCACCCTCCTAACACCATGCCACCCTCCTAACACCATCAGCATCCTCCGTAACACCATCAACACCCTCCCTAACACCATCACCACCCTCCCTAACACCATCACCACCCTCCTAACACCATCACCACCTCTAACACCATCATCATCACCACCCTCTCTAACACCATCATAATCGCATCCATAGTCAAAGATTGTTCTCTGATCCATAAGTTGCCTCTCCTGTTATGCCGCCTTGTCATCGGGTTTTGTTTAATCTCTTGTGTGGAACTGTCTTAAAGTCTTCACTTACAGTCCAAGAAAATGCAAACTACCCTCCCCTCTTTCTCTTATCTTACCCTCCCTAACACCATCACCATGACCACCCTCCCTAACACCATCACCATCAACACCCTCCCTAACACACCATCACCACCTCCCTGACCATCACCATCAAGACCATCTAGCACCGTCACCATCGACCTTATCACAACGCCGTCGCCGCCTCCTAACGCCGTCGTCATCTGACACTTATCCTAACGCCGTCACCGTCAGCGCCCTCCTAACTTGCTATCTTAATCGACGCTCTCCTAACGCCATCTGCCATCGACGCCCTCCCTAGCATAGATCACCACTTATCTAACACAGTCGCCGTCAGCCATGCACTCCTAACGCCAATGCACCCATCCTATTCCAATCTTAATCGACCGCCATCACCTAACACCGTCGCCGTCAATGCCATCTATTGTAATCTTAAATGACCTTATCCTAAACGCCATCCTTATCTGGCATGAAGTCAGTCGTCGACGCCATCCCCTGAGCATAATCGTCGACGCCTCCTGGCGTAAATCGCCGTCGAGCGCCCATCACCGTTGCTGTCGCAAATCGATATCATCCTAAGCATAATCACCATCCAGCGCCCTCTAACGCCGTCGCGCCATCTGGCGCCGTCGCCGCCGCTCCTGACGCCGTCGCCGTCAGGCGCCATCGTGACATAAATCGCCGCGGCGCCATCATTGACGCCGTCGGCTATCTCGACGCCGTCGCCGCCATCCTGACGCCTGTGCAGCCGTTTAACAGGTAATCGCCGCCATCAGTGTGATCGCCAAAACCTGTTTTCAGTCGCCGCCATCTGGGCAGTCGTCCGCCGCCTCCCTGGCACCGTCGCCACCATCCCTGGCACCGTCGCCGCCCGGCCCTGGCGCCGTCGCCGCCCGTACCGCAGCGCCGTCGCCCGCTGCGTTCTTTCAGCTTCATCCGCCGCGGCTCTGACGCCGTCGCCGCCGGCCTGGCGCCAAATCACCGCATTCGCTAATCGTCGGCGGCTTCAAGTCCTGTCTGGTAATCGTCTTAGTGTCGTAACGCAGTCGCTATCGCGCTCCTCAACGCCGTCATCTCCTTGCGCCGTCATCTGGCACCGTCTCCTGACGCTGTCGTCGGCTCCTAACAGGTCATATCGCCGCCCTCCTCGGCATAAATCCGCCGTGCCGCCATTCTAACCGTCGCCATCTCCTGACGCATCATACGCCATCCTAACGCCGTCATAGAAATATTGCCTGACGCCGTCTAAATCGACGCCTCTGAGCGCCGTCGCCGCCATCACCAACAATCGCCTTATCCCCGTAGCGCCGTCACCAGTCAGGCGTCATCCTGACGCCATCGAAGGCGCCATCACAACGCCGTCGCCGTCCGCCCATCCTGTACCGTCCGCCGTCCGCCATCTCGCGCCGTCGCCGCCATCTTTAACTGATGCCGCCACTCCTAACGCCGTCGCCGCCCATCTCAACGCCGTCGCCGCCATCGGCGCCGTCACGCGCCGCTCCTAACGCCGTCGCCGCCTCGGCGCAAATCGGCGTCATCGTGACATAAATCGGCCGTTCCTTTCATCACCACCCTCCTAACACCATCACCACCCTCCTAACATCCATCATCCACCACCCTCTCTAACACCATCACCATCCTCCTGTCAGGTATTCTCTGATCCACTGGTGCCTCTCCTGTTATACCCACTTATCACTCCAGGTTTTTGTTTTAATCTCTTGTGTGGAACTGTCTCAAAAGTCTTCTTACAGTCCAAGAAAATGCAAACTACCCTTTCCTCTTTCTCTTGACGCCATCCTGGCGCCGTCATAGCCATCTGAACGCCGTCTTGTTGGCGCCGCTCCTGGCATAATTCGCCGCCCTCTGACGCCGTCACTTAGTCAGGACCATCGACGCCGTCGCCGTCGGTATTATCCCTGACGCCGTCACTTGCGCCCATCCTGGCGCCGTCGTCGTCGCCGCCATCTCGACGCCGTCCTTGCCATCGACGTATCCTTATATCTTTCTTGCCATCATCATCCCGCCCTCTCTAACACCATCACCGTCACTCCTGTCAATTCTCTGATCCACTGCAGTTATATCTCCTGTTAGCACCGCCTTATCCTCCAGGTTTGTTTTAATCTCTTAGTGTGGAACTGTCTCAAAGTCTTCTTACAGTCAAGAAAATGCATTACCCTCCTCTTTTCTCTTATCTTCCTCTAACACCATCATAGCGTGCCCTCCTAACACCATCTGTCGGCGCCCATCTGTTCCGTCGCCATATCCCTGGGTTAAATCGCCGTCAGGGCCATCTGACATCGTCGCCGTCGAGCGCCCATCTCAACGCCATCCGCCGCCATCTGACCGTCGTCGTCAGCGCCATCTAAGCGCCGTCACCGTCAGCGCCTCCTAACGCTATCATAATCGACACTCTCCTGGCGCCGTCACCATCGGCGCATCTGGCGCAGGTCATACCATCCTAACATGATCTGCATCAAACGCCCTCCTAACGCCATCCTTGTTTTCCATCGTACCGTCACCGTCGACGCATCTGGCGCCGTCACTTTATCTGACGCCGCTCTCCAACGCCGTCGTAATCAAACCGCCATCTGCGCCGTCGCCGCTCTCCTAACGCCGTCGTCTCGACGCCATCTGGCGGCCGTCGTCGTCAACAACCATCCTAACCGTCATATGACGCCATCTGTGCTATCGCCGTCATTTCTCCTATTTGCCGTCATAAATCAGCGCCTCCACAACGCCATCCGCCGCCTCCTGGCATCGCCTGCATCCTAAACGCCGTCATAAATCAGCGCCCCATCGTAACGCCGTCACCATGACGCCATCGTAACACCAAATCAGCGCCGCCCTAACCGTCACCAAATCGACGCCTCCTAACGCAAATCTTTCTTTCCTCTAACACCTGACCACTTGTGGATGAACAGTATCGCCGCCATCTGTGCGTCACCGCTCACAACACAGTCGCCGCCTCCTAGGCATCCGCCGCCACTCCTAACGCCATCACCACACCCTCCTAGCGCATCTGCCCTTACTAACATATGCCGCCATTCCTGAACACCATCTTACGCTCTTCCTATTGCCAAATCGCCGCCGGCACTCGCGCCATCGCCTGCCCGGCTTTCGTCGCCATATTCACTAACGTCATCAACCGTCCCAAATTTTGGAAACCCCCTTTTCCCAAACAAATGGGCCCCCCGGCCCCCCCCCCCCCCCAACCCCCCCCTTAACCCCCCCCCCTAACCCCCCCCCCAAACTCTCCCCCCCCCACCCCAACCCCAAACCCCCCCCTTTTAAAACCCCCAATTTTCCCCCGCCCCCCCCTTTCCCCCTAACCCCAAAAAAGCCCCCCCCCTTTAAATCCCCCCTTTTTCCAAACCCCCACCTCCCCCCCTTTTTCCCCCCCCTTTTCCCCCTTAAACCCCCCCCCCCCGGCATCGAAAAACCGGCCCCCCCACCCCCCCCCCCCCTTTTTCCCCCGCCCAAAACCCCCAAAAACCCCCCTCCCCCCCCTCCCAACCCCCCCCCCCTTTCCCCCCCCCAACCCCCCCCCCCAAATCCCCCCCCCCCGGGGCCCCCCCCTCCCCCCTTTTTTCATACCCCTTTAACCCCCGGGCCCTTCCCCAACCCCCCTTTTCGAACATAAAACCCCCCTCCCCCCCCTTTTTTCCCCAAAAACCCCTAAAACCCTTTCCAACCCCCCGTTCGCCTCCCCCCAAAAAACCCCCCCGCCCCCCCCTCCCCTCCCTCCCCCCCCCCCTCCCCCCCCTTTTCCCCTTTCCCCCCGTCCCCCCCCCCCTTTCCCCCACCCCTCCCCCCCCCTTGGCCCCCCCCCGGGCCCCCGGCCCCCCCCCAACCCCCCCCCCCCCCCCCCCAAAATGTTGCCCAAAAAACCCCCCCTCCCCCCCCCCCTCGCCGCCCTCCTCCCCATCTCTCCCCCCTCTCCCCTCCCATCCTCCTGTCAGGTATTCTCTGATCCACTGCAGTGCCTCTCCTGTTATACCCGCCTTATCCTCCAGGTTTTGTTTTAATCTCTTGTGTGGAACTGTCTCAAAAGTCTTCTTACAGTCCAAGAAAATGCAAACTACCCTTTCCTCTTTCTCTTATCTTACCCTCCCTAACACCATCACCATGACCACCCTCCCTAACACCATCACCATCAACACCCTCCCTAACACCATCACCACCCTCCCTAACACCATCACCATCAAAACCCTCCCTAACACCATCACCATCAACACCCTCCCTAACACCATCACCACCCTCCCTAACACCATCATCATCAACACCCTCCTAACACCATCACTATCAACACCCTCTCTAACACCATCACCATGACCACCCTCCCTAACACCATCACCATCAACACCCTCCCTAACACCATCACCATCAAACCCCTCTCTAACACCATCACCATCAACACCCTCCTAACACCATCACCACCCTCCCTAACACCATCACCATCAACACCCTCCCTAACACCATCACCACCCTCCCTAACACCATCATCATCAACACCCTCCCTAACACCATCACTATCAACACCTTCCTAACACTATCACCATCAACACTCTCCCTAGCACCATCACCATCAACACCCTCCCTAACACCAACACCATCCCTAACACCATCAAAATCAACACCCTCTCTAACACCATCACCACCCTCCCTAACACCATGATCACCCTCCCTAACACAATCACCATCAACACCCTCCTTAACACCATCACCATCAACACCCTCCCTAACACTATCAACACCCTCCCTAACACTATCAACACCATCCCTCCCTAACACCATCACCACCCTCCCTAACACCATCACCATCACCACCCTCCCTAACACCATCATCATCACCACCCTCCCTAACACCATCACCATCACCACCCTCCCTAACACCATCACCATCACCACCCTCCCTAACTCCATCACCATCAACACCCTCCTTGACACCATCACAGTCACCACCCTCCCTAACACCATCACCACCCTCCCAAACACCATCACCATCAACACCCTCCCTAACACCATCACCACCCTCCCAAACACCATCACCACCCTCCCTAACACCATCACCATCACTTGATCACTATTCCCACCAAGACCTCTACGTAATACTTCTTATGTATTACGATTGGCAGTGGCCTTGTAGGTAGAAAGGTCGTCTATACTTAGTCGTGGGGAGTTGAAAGGTTTTACCAACTGCAACTGGAACGACTCGAACCCGTGGCAAGTAAGTCTTAAATCTAACCAGCCAGTTGGACTGGAATGCATGTTAGTGGAATCACGTGCCGAAGATGCTAATCAGACCTAATATCCGGTTTGTGGCATTTTATTGAGAAGACGTTTGGTGCCCCGGGGATTCGATAAAGTCTCTGATGGGTGGGCGAAACGTCATCTCAATAAAATGTAAGAAACCGCATATTGTGTCTTACTGGGACAGGCATGTAATTACAATTAAGGGGGAATAAATGATGCTAAGATTCAGGAGAGATTTTTATTAACGACGACGTTTCTTATGGACGGCATTTCGCCCACATGCAGGCTTAGTAAAGACGCTGAATGGGCGAAGGATTCCGTTAATATAGGTAAACACAGCATCTGTGTGTCATTTCCTCCATAACACCAGCTGGTTAGGAGATAAAATACCAACAAGAATGGGAATACAAAGAAATTTACGGCGGAGCAAGTTTTTAAATGACAACATTTCTCTCAAATGGGACGTGTTCCAAGACTTGCTAAAGCTCAAATTTGAGCGAAACGCTGTGGAATAAAAGCCTTGCAGTACTCCAAGTGCCTTTGCAACGCCTTGCAATACCGGTGCCATGCTCGTGCATTTGTATACGATTTATCAAATTCCATAAGTTTCAATGCCATCCACTAATTCCATAAGACAAAATAATTTCAGGGACGTATTTTTTTAAGGAATCAGTTTAGAGGGAAAATTATACTTTAAAGTTCGTTTAAACGTTATTTATGGGTCGTTTTACATAATTTCACCATAATTATACATGACAATCGGTAATGTGTACACCTTTGGAGCAAAAATGTAAACTAACCCTGAACGATAATATCTGGAAACTACTACTCTCCTAAGTGAAACTGAAGCTAAAGAATCGATTTGGTTTTCTATTGGTATCGGATGTGGTGAATAATTTATTGAGACGCACTGACTAGGTAGATGTCCCAGTTCGAAAATGTACGATATGTCCTGAAAAAAAAAAAAAAAAAATATATATATAAATATAATAATATATATATATATATATATATATATATATATATATATATATATATATATATATATATATATATTAAAATATATATATATATATATATATATATATATATATATATATATATATAAACTTTATTTCAAGACAAAATACAATGGGAGTAAACAACATAGATAACAACTCAGAGCTACATGTCAAATACTTCGTCCAACTCCCCGGCAGTGGGCCGCGTGCCCAGAATACTGCAGGCATTTCCCCTCTGGATCGCAACACTGAGTCTCTGAAAGAGGAAGCTGGTCGCCCTGTGGTCCTTGGTTTCTATGATGAGTTTTCCACCCAGCTCCTTGAGAAACTTTAGAGCACACTTGCCCCATGCTCCATGGGTCTCCGACCCTATTGGGATGAAGTTATAGCAAGAGGGAAGGTCTTCATATTTGCGAGTCTTCTGGGTCTCCTGTGGCTGGCAGCTCCACCCCTTCGGCTAAGGAGTGTGGCAGGTAGGTGTCTGCCAATGTGGCAGCACAGGTGTAGTCCCAAGCAATCTGCTTACCATCCTTCCAGGGTAGCATGGTGGCTCCATCAGGACGCTTTTGACTTCCATCAGACCTCTGCACTTGGGGTTCCCGTTGAGCTGGGCAACGGGCTGTGGCGAGGCTTCTTTATGATGTCATTGACCTCCTCATGTCTAGCATACTTCCTTCTGATGTGTGACACACTAGACCATGAAGTCCGAATTGATCAGCCGTCGCCCTGCCGCAAATACACCTATGTTCGGTGAGTATGGGGGCGGCTAGGCGAAGAGCAACACCAATCCGAATGGCCTGTGGGTCGAGTCGAGTGCCCAGAGAGGAATTGGGAACGGCAAGAAGGAAATCTCCTGAGTGTGGTGCCTTCACCGCTAGGAGACGAGCTTTGTCCTTTCCTGAAGCGTTGGTGAGCATTGTGTTGGAATTTTTTCCATGATCGGTTTGTCCCAGTGGGACTGTTTGTGCTCTTTGGGAGGAGCTGGTCTACTGGAGGAGTCTGCCAGGATGTCCCACTGCACTGCTGCTTCAATGAACTTGGGGTCTTGGGCTCCCACCACACCTCTCAAACGTTCAGGGACAATCCTCTTGACTAATCCACAGGAGGCCAAACACGATGACAGATATGCAGGTAACGCTACCTGCCTTGCTTTGCGCACCCCTATACCTCCAAGTCGCACTGGGAGGGTTGCCTGCTCCCATTGCTGATCCTCTAGTGACAGATTCAGTGCCTTCTTGAAGGTTGATCTCAGGTGTGCGTCATACTCGTCAAGTGTTGGGTTGTCAAAAGAGGGTGCGTACCTCAAGAAGTAAGTGAGTCTTGGCATAGTAAGACACCTTGTGAGGAGATACAGGGCATCATGGGCATCAATATCACTTATTCTCTCCTCCATTCTTTTCAGGTCATTCACTTTGTCCTTGAGGACAGTGTCGATGGCGTGGTGACCCAGCGGTGCTCCCAGGAGGGTACTGTTGGATGGAGTGATAGTAGTGACTTCTGGGAGGATTGTTTGCACCGCATTGATTATTTCCTGATTTGTTGTGATAATTTCACACTTTGAGGGATTAAGGATGAGTCTTCACCCGTTGTAGGTCCTCTAACAAGGACTCCCAGTACCTGCCAGAGTGCCATCATCCAGGTACCAGATGTTGAGCTCGCTGCATAGGTGAAGAGTTCTTTACTGCAACAGAAGGTGGAGCAGTGATCTATATATATATATATATATATATATATATATGATATATATATATATATATATATATATATATATATATATATATATATATATATATATATATATATATCACTCTGAGCGAAATGAAAGCTGATGAACGAGGACACACTTCAACACGCTCCTTTCAACGGGATGAGGGTGTTTTGATGTACGGCTCTTGGTTCAAGGAACCGGAGCTACTCTTCCCATCCCTGGATCGAACCCGCGTACCTCCCGTTCAGCGCTTCACAACGACCACAATAGTTACTTGGACACGTTTCGATCGCCTCTCTCTGTCAAGCCGTAACGGCTTGACAGAGCTCCTGGAGAGCGAAACGTTGCCACAATACAAATGTCGCATTAGTTGCACATGTGTCCTTTTACCTAACATATTTTCAGTAGTTCTACCAACATTATCACAAGATTTGAAGTTAATCGGGGAAGACAGTCAAATTTTATCGCACGAAAATTAATATAGCTTTTTTTTTAATTAACTAGTAAATTGTTACCTACGCACTTCAAAACCAGTCCGACTTTCAACCGTGCAAGATACAACAGCCTTGCAAGATTGAAGCCACTCAGAAGACGTGTTAGCTAGCCATCTCACGGAAACAAACATTGCAATTTGTTAATAAAATTGGCAAAATTGGTACAACCCAATAATAGGAAGTACCTTCCTCTGATCGCAATACACAAGCGCTTTAAGTTTAAAACCGCTCAGAGGTTTTATTCACAAGTTCTTGCATGGAAGAATAGTATGCAACAAGTTTTTTTAATGAAGTTGGTAAATTAGTTCCTACACTGCCAATGATCATTCCAGAGCTTCCTCTGAGATACGCCAGCGTTCTCTGAGATACGCCAGCGTTCTCTGAGATACGCCAGTGTTCTCTGAGATACGCTAGGGTTCTGGGATTGAAGCCTTTCAGTATAGGCATCCTGCAGATGGCACAGGGTAACCTGTCTGTTTAATAAAACTGACAAATTAAACCCTGCACAACCCAACTAAAATATGAATCGTCATTTTAGCAAAACTCTTCATCGCTGAAAGTTTGAAGTAGATCAGATGAGACATTCTCCAGTTATCACGTGGTATCCAGCAGTTCCAAGTTCATTACCCGCGTTCGTAACTTGGCAGAATTTGAACTTAAAAAGACTAATCTTAGAAAGTATCATCCGTTTTGCCTTAAAAAAATAAAAGTTACTCATGTGATACACACCCAAATAATGTCATAAAATAATATCATGCCGTTTTAAAAATAAAATCGGCAAATTGATTCCTAACATCAATCACAAAAGGCTTTCTCCTGATATCGCAAGGAAACAAAATAGGAAATGGCTTCATAAAAATTAGAAATGGCCGCCTCCCCTCCCCAAAAGTGCAGGATTCTTCTTTCTGATTATAGTTCACCAGCATTGAAAATTTGACGTCGATCGTACCAGACGTTCTGAAGATAAAAACGAAAGTTTCCGGTGAAGAGATAATAGTACGAAGCTGTGTCAGAGTTTCTGACGGCCCCCTCGTGTAAAACAATAAAAGAAATAGTGTTTAAAAACTCATTAATTTTTTGCATCTTAAAAATACCATAAAAAAGAAAACTAGTTTTTAATATTATTTAAATTTTGTTTTCAAAGTGATTTTCCATTTCAAATTCTTTACCTTCGTGAAGGTAAAGAATTTATATATTGACATTGATCCACTCCAATGCTATTCCAAAGATACATAAGTTTTGAAGGTTTGAAGCCAATCGGAAAAAGAGTTCACAAATTATTACATGATAACCAGTACTTAATTTTTTCAAATTTATTCAGTAAAATTGACAAAAATAGCTCCCATACAATTTCTCTAATTAAAATACATCAGTGTTTAGCGTTTGAAGTCGATTAGAAGCGCCATTCTTCAACTTTTAATAAAATATGCAAATTAAAACTTAACCTAAAGAATAAAGGCAAACCTTCTTTTGCACAAGTTTCATCAACGTTGAAAGTTTGAAGATGATCGGAAGAAGCATTCTCCAGTTGTTGCTCAGAATCCAACAATTTCAAGATTTTCTCCTAACAACTTCAGTAAATTTGCAAATTTGCTTCAACGCAACCAATGACTCAGCTCAACTATCCTTGCTAAGTGTCCTTACACTGACAACAAACAGCAAACAACTACATACAGCAAACAACAACAAACATCAAACAATAACAAAAACAACAATAATAACGACAACAACAACCAGCAATTAACCACAACAACAAATAGCAAACAATAACAGAAGCAACAACAACAACAACAGAAACAGCAAACAACAACAATAACAACATCTACAACATCAACAACAGCAAACAACAACAACTACCGGGTGGTAACGATCCTGTTTGTTTAATGGAAGGCTGACGGCGACGCAATGAAATTCGCGGATTTAAACAAAAGTATTTGTCTAGTTCATTTGTAAATGGCTTTACGGTGTTATTGCTGATTAAACAAGATCAACAGGACAAATAAACAGAAACAGACATCTATATAAACAGGCGAGCAAACAAAGAGTTGAACATATGTACAAACAGGAAAATAATGGATATGCAAACAGACAAAGACACAGACAAACAAGCACTCAAGAAAGTGAAAATACGCATAAATACAAAAAGCAGGCAGACAGACACACAAACAGGTTGACAAACACACAAACAGGCGAACATGAACACAAACAAGAGGAAATGCACACACAAACAAGCTGACATACACACAAACAGGTGGACATACATGCAAACAGGCAGACATGCGCATAAATAGGTAAATATACAAACAGAGAGACATAAAAAAAACAGGAAGATAGACAGGCAAACAGGCGGACATGCACACAAACAGTTGGATATACAAAGAGGTGGACAAACAGGCAGACATAAACACAAACAGTGTGGTTCTGAGTCTCCACGAGAACACCAAAACAATGTCACCCTCGTCATTAAGTAGCGTTGTTACTCCTTTCAACGTTTCGCTGAAATCTGGGTAGGTGGGCGAAACGTTTATTTATACTGCTCTTGTGAAACGTTTATTCAGCTCTCATGAGCTCGTGGCAAACGTCACTTCCTCTGATATATGCAAAGTTAGTGAACTTTCATTAGGATACGTTTGGCTCACCAGTGGTACCTTGTGAGCAAAACGTTTCCTAATGAAACCTGTGTCTTTCTTATACATTAGTCAGTATAATATACCTCGAGCGATACAGTCTCCTAGGATATCTCTGAAGTATCTCAGAAATATCTCTGAGGTATCTCCGAGAAATCTCCTCAGGAATTTCAGAGGTTGCTCAAAGGTGTCTGAGATATACCTTTGCGGTGTATACAAACCACACACTTCATATTACACTTTCCGTGCTGCCTCGCCGCTGTAATTATCTCAAGGCTTCATTACGCTTAATTTGATTCCATTGTGTTGTAGTTCCGCATTCTACAACCTGACACACTTTTTGTGAATTGGATAAAATTATTATTATTATTATTATTATTATTATTATTATTATTATTATTATTATTATAACTATTATAGTTGTTGTTGTTGCTGTTGATGGGGGTGGTATTATTATTATTATTATTATTATTATTATTATTATTATTATTATTATTATTATTATTATAGTTGTTGTTGTTGCTGCTGATGGGGGTGGTGGTATATTATTATTATTATTATTATTATTATTATTATTATTATTATTATTATTATACTCGTGGGGAAGCGCTAAACCCATAGAGATCATACAGCGCCTGGGGAATGGCAGGGAATGAGGCTTAATCCGAAGTGAAGGATAGCTCCAATTACTTGGATCAAGAATCTTTCATCAGCTTCAAGGTAACTTCCTCGAGGGGGGAATAGTGGAATTACTACAGAGAGATGGACTAACAAATTTATGCGTCACTGTAAACCTGACTGATCTATTGTAACCCTGAGTGAATCACTGTAAACCTGAGTGATCTATTGTAACCCTGAGTGAATCACTTTAAACTTTTGTGATCTATTGTAACCCTGTGTGAATCACTGTAAACCTGAGTGATCTATTGTAACCCTGAGTGAATCACTGTAAACTTTTGTGATCTATTGTAACCCTGGGTGAATCACTGTAAACCTGAGTGATCTATTGTAACCCTGGGTGAATCACTGTAAACTTTTGTGATCTATTGTAACCCTGTGTGAATCACTGCAAACCTGAGTGATCTATTGTAACCCTGAGTGAATCACTGTAAACTTTTGTGATCTATTGTAACCCTGGGTGAATCACTGTAAACCTGAGTGATCTATTGTAACCTTGAGTGACTCAATGTAAAATTAATCGAGTCACTGTAAAATTAATTATGCCACTGTTAAATCAAGTCACTGTAAACTTGAGTCACCGTTAACCTGTGTAAGTCACTGGAAGTTTGAGTACTGTAGTAGAACAACAGTGATTCCAATCTAAGGAATTTGGAAAGACAGCAACATGATCAAATTTTAAATACCAAAGAAAAAAAAATCCTTTTAAGTAACTTGCACTAATGATAGATCGGATAATACAACGACATTCAGGGCACACCAAGACTTTATTAGACGACTTCTCGCTCAAGGGTGAGGGTTTTTTCTCCCCAAGTCATGACTAACAAAAAGCTCATGGGAAACGTTGGTTGGTTAGTTTATGAGGTTTAAGACTTCACGAGAGGCATTAAGGCTGCACGTCACCTATTCACTATAGGTCAAGAATACTTTCATTCTTAAAATGAGGATTAAAGTATAATTATAATCATCGTCATCATCAGGAAGCCCTAAATAAGTAGGGGTGATACAGTGCCTGGTGAATGGGAGGTGTCAAGGTTCAATCCGTCGTAGAAGAGAGCGATCTAAAATTGTATATGAAAGCCAAAAAGTCACAAATCGCTGTAGTGAAAAATTTTAACTAATGAAAGACACACTGGAAAGATTTGGAAGTTAAAAGAAAAAAAGAATACAAATGGACAGCAAATTTCCCCAGTTTGGTGATGGGGATCGTTACGTAGCTAGTTGGGTTTAAAGTCTGTCAACTACACGAGGGTTATTAAGGCTACACGTTACCTGTTCGCCTGTTTGAACTATAAAACAGAGATAAAAATAAACTAACAGCGTATATATATATTGAGAAATACACACCTCTCGATGAATAAATCTTTGTGACAATTAGTAATTCGTAGACCCCTTAAATGAGCGAACCACGGTGGGCGAAACATCGTGAAATAAAAGTTCTCCTTGTTAAGAGTGTCTTCATATTTACAATTTCTTTATGTATTAACATTAGAATCGGTCGAAGGCTTTATTCACATCTCTAATTACAATCAGCGCTGGCTGGTCCCTGCTTGTGTATGCTGTCCACTGCACAGAATATGATGTTTATTGCATGCTGCGTCGATCTGTGGCCTCTGGTCCCCTCGGAGCAAAGTCTAAAATGCAATCCTCATCTTCTCTTCCTTAACCGTCCCTTCATCCCTCTCAGTCAGAAGTCCTTATCTTTTCTTTCTTTCCCCGTCTTGCTTCGATCTCTCTTTCTCTTAGAAGTCATCTCATCCTCCTTCCCTTTCTCTCTCTCTCTCTATGAAGTCCTCACTCCTCTTCCTATATTTCCCTTCCCTGTTCCCTCTCTCTCAGAGGATCAAAACGTTTGTCCTTTTCTCATAGCTAGGTTCTAGCTCGATTAGCACCACTTTCTAGCGTCATGTCTCGCTCTTCTGTCACGTCAGATTCATTGATGCATTGGGCTTTTATTTAAAGTTACACCAGCTTTCAAGTGGTATACATAACGTTACTATGCTCCCTCTCTGGCACTTCTAGGTTTGTGGTTATTCTTTCCTAATTGTCAGGTGACCAAGATAGGCCAGGTTTTCCCTGGCCTATCGTCTGGTCGTTAATCCCGACAAACGAAGAAAGGAAGGATGTTTGGATTCACTCGCTGTATCAACACAAGGTGTATGCACTGAGAGGAGTATATCTATTTTTTTTTTTTTTTGGCCGAATACGTCTGAATGTAACTCAGCTAAATAAATACTGAAATCGTATTTACTTGTGACAAATACTGAAAATAATTCTCGTTTCCACGAGGACGACCACGTTTTGTGGTGGTGCTGAAATTATTCTCTGCATTTTCACTCTTCTTGGTAAAGCCTTTACATCAGTTAATATGACTCTCATTGGGGTAATGATACGTGTCAGCAAATTTTGAAGTGTTAAGAATAGCGATGGAAATGCGGCAGTGCACACGTGAGACACACATCAAGGTAATGACATGAGTGAGCCAACTCTTCACCAGCACAGAACTGTCGTTTATACATCGAGAGGTGTATGTCTCAAGTGTATATACGCTGAGATTTCACTTTAGTTGTTGTTTAAGGGACTAAATCCTTCTTGGCTGATAGTATCCAATTTATTCAAGGATCGACACTAATGACTATTTATGGTCAAACCACCAAAAGCAGAAAGAATAAGATAATGATGATCACATAGCGAATGGTCGATCTTCAGCCCTTGGAATATCAGTTTATGTGTAGCGTCCCCAGCTTACACACTTAGAGCCCGGGATCAATCCCGGACCTTCAATGTGAAACGATGGGTATGTTTCCTTACACCTGCTGCCTCTGTTAGCTGACTGTCGTGGGTGGCATCCTGGGGTACAAGATTAACCTATGTTGCCCGATCTGCATAACCAGGGACTTTCTATACAACATGTCAGTGATGTCAGCTAGGTCTGTATCAACTGTATCATGTCCCTGTAGAAATAAAGATTATTATTACTATTATTATTTATATTATTATTATTATTATTATTATTATTATTATTATTATTATTATTATTATTATTAAAAGATACGTTGACTTACAGCACCATCACACTTCAGATGAACTCCAATGATTTAATCAAGATTTTGTTTAAATATTGTATAAATATTGTATATTTTGTTTAAACATTGTATATTGTATATAAAATGTGGTATTTTGTTCAAAATTAATTCAGCGAATGTTGTGAAAAATAACCTATATATCTAATAAACAAAATATAATCAATGACAAGGTGGTTGTAATGGAAATAATTTTGAGCTGTTGATGAAAAGATACATTCAAATCATTTTAGCTCTACTGAGAATATAATTGAAAATATAACTGAGAATAATTTAAGAATATAATAATTGTTAATGTGATATTTAGAAATACAATATCTTGCTCTCGAAAGGTTAAATTAAACTAAATTTTTCCATGGTACAAATAAAATAAAAGATCAAAATATAAAATAAAAGAGCACTGTATATGAGGTTCTACTCCTTTTTTTCGACTATTAAAAGTTGAAAAAGGGTAACTAGAATTAGTAGATTTGCTTAAAAAGCTATGTTATTTTCATTAGTGCCTTCACATAAATACAATTATCATACATAGTGACATATGTGTAAAATACCTAGGATAACCCCCCCTAAAAAAAAGTCAGTCAAAGTGGCTTATTTCCACTGGGGTCCTTAAACAACATCTGTAAACACACCTCTGTAAGCAACATCTGTAAGCACACACTCTTGCTTCCTCCTCCTCAAACTGCTGATAACCAGCCTCTCCAGCCACGCTCTGTATGAACTACTGCACATAAAATAAATACTATATGAAAATATCGTAATCTACAGAATTATCAGATGACTCTCTTGATAATGAAGAGATATTTTGTAATTCTGAGTTTACAAGCACATATTTCATCGACTAGATATTTAACTGCTAGGAGATGAGATTGTAATCGGTAATACGAGTCTGTAACATCCATAAGATACGACAATTCGCCGAATGGGGTCCAATAAAGACCCTTTGTGATCCCTATGATCCTTTTCTTTTGGTGCTGCCGCTCACAGGATGAGCACGGGGAGCACAACAAATTTGCCGCTCAGGCGGCAAAAACAAACCGCCCACCTTGCCTTCTGGAAATTAGTTCTGCAGAGTCGAATGATTCATAAGGGTTTAGAGCTTTCAGTAAATATAATAATAATAATAATAATAATAATAATAATAATAATAATAATAATAATAATAATAATAATAATAATAATAATAAGAAGAAGAAGAAGAAGAAGAAGAAGAAGAAGAAGAAGAAGAAGAAGATGATGATGAAAAAGAAATAATGAAGGAGGATTGTGACCCCTGGAGGAGTCATCTCTGGCTCATTGGTTGTATATACAGGACATGTGAATGCTCTAAGGCAGATGAAATTTGTCCGTATGTTTAACAACCTTCATCATTTAACGCTCTGTAATTACTATACATCGTTGAGAGTAACTCTAATGAGAGAAAGCGTTTACACTGCTGATATCGTGAACAAGAAAAAGAAACGCTTAAATTACATGTAATATAGACGAATGTTGAAATAAACAAATTAACTACCCATATAACCATTTGGAGGAAGCAAATATTCTTTGGCAACAACTAGGAATTAAGCAAATGAGTATTGACACAGACACCAATGTCTCTCGTTTGTTATTTAAATACGTAATTAAAGTTCCTGCTCTTAGTACCCAATGCGTACCCAACGCTAATGTGGTTATGTGCTAGCTATAGAAGGCGACATTGCACGAATTCTTTGAATGTCCTAAAAACGAGTGTGCAGACACGTCTCGGTAAATACTTTACATTTAATATAGCCCTCTTATCATGCATCAAAATGGGAGGAGAATTAGCGCGCACGATATTTTGCATTCTGGACGCTCTTCTCTCCCAGAAGAAATGTGTTGGACCAAACACCGATTTCTGGGACGATGCGATCCGGCGGCGCAGGAAGATTCCTCAGCTGATTGTCTGGACGTCGAGGGGACGCGCAAGGGGATTACGTTTGTCCTTCGAAGGATAATGATGGAGGGGAAAAAAATAAAAGTTGGAAGAGACGAGGTGGCCGGTGCAAAACAGGTTATGAAAGAACGCTCTGATAACCTGCTGTTTCCCCAGGATTAATCCATAATTACTGAGCTTATCATACTAATTAGAAGGATATTTTATTATCAGGTGTGCAAGCATCGAATAATGAGTTTAATTACACTCGTATAGTGGTGCTCCTTCCAATGTGTTACCTACCCTTCCCTTCCCTACCCTTCTCTTCCTCTTTATTACCCTTCGCCTTTTCCTCCTCCTCCTCTTCTTCTTCTTCTTCTATTTGCTCCTCATCCTCCACCTCCTACTCATCATCATCTTCATCATTATCATCATCCTGTTCCTCCTTTTTATCCCTCTTCATTTCCTCCTCTTCCTTCTCCTTATGATGATGATGATCATCATTATCATCATGATCGCCTTCATGATCATCAGCAACATTATGATCATCATCATCATCAACGTATTCCCCCTCCTGCTCTTCTAACTCCTCCTTCTCCTCCTCTTCTTCATCTCCTCCTCCTCCTCCTCAACCCTCCCACATTAGGGTGCGTGTACCACAGTCACCAACGCCAAACGCTCTCTGTCCTCGAGTCAACATTCCTTAAGGTTTTTCTCCTGAGCTGCGGGTCTGGAGTCCCTGAAGGAGACAGATGGGGCTATTTGTGCTGGAATGGCTGACTGGATGAAGCGCATCGTCCACCCATCCATTTGACCGCTCTTAACGCTTCTGCTGCCTTCCCTCCTGCAAGACATCGCTTCTGCTGTCTTTTCTCCTGCAATACTCCGCTTCTGCTGTCTTCTCTCCTGCAAGATACCGCTTCTGCTGCCTTCCCTCCTGCAAGACACCATTGTGCTGCCTTTCCTCCTGCAAGACACCTCTGTGCTGCCTTCCCTCCTGCAAGATACTATTGCAAACCAGGCTTAAGCACCACCTGACTGTTTTTTTTCACTTTGTTGGAAGATTGTCTTGATGGCTATGTTGCAAATGTTGACTGGTTGAAGTTTGCTGCTGTTTCTGAAGCGGTTTTCTGCTGGTGCTGCTGTAGTTTGCTGTATAGTGTCTTGCAGTTAGCTGCTGGCTCTGTTGCAGTTTGCTACTGGCTCTGTTGCAGTGGTGTACTGATGGCTCTGCAGTAGTTTCCTGCTGGTTCTGCTGTTGTCTATTGATGGCTATGTTGCAGTTTGTTGCTGTTTCCTGTTGGTTCTGTTGCAGTTTGCTGCTGGCTCTGTTGCAGTTTACTGTTGAAGTTTGCTGCTGGTTCTGTTAAAGTTTGCTGCTGGTTCTGTTGCAAGTTGCTGCTGGTTCCGTCGCAGGTTGCTGCTGGTTCCGTCGCAGGTTGCTGCTGGTTCCGTCGCAGGTTGCTGCTGGTTCCGTCGCAGGTTGCTGCTGGTTCCGTCGCAGGTTGCTGCTGGTTCTGTCGCAGGTTGCTGCTGGTTTTGTTAAAGTTTGCTGCTGGTTCTGTTGCAAGTTGCTGCTGATTCTGTTGCAGGTTGCTGCTGGTTCTGTTGCAAGTTGCTGCTGGTTCTGTTGCACTAACATTGTGTTGTTGACAGTTGCAGTTTGCTATAAGCTGGTGCTGGTGGCTCAGTGACAGTGTGATCTCTCACTTGTAGTACTCTGCGCCATGATTGACTGTGCCTTAGTAGAACATGCCGAGTACTCTCTTGTGTCCTCTGTTATATACTCTCTTGTGTGTTCTGTTATGTACTCTCTGGTGCTCTCTGTTATGTACTCTGTCGTGTTCTCTGTTGTGCACTCTCTTGTGTTCTCTGCTATGTACTCTCTTGTGCTCACTGCTATGTACTCTCTTGTGTGTTCTGCTAAGTACTCTCTTGTGTTCTCTACTGTGTGACCTCATGTGTTCTCTGTTGTGTACTTTCTTGTGCGCTCTGTTGTGTACTTTTTTGTACTCTTTTGTGTACTTTCTTGTGTGTTCTGCTGTGTACTCTTTTGTGCTGAGTACTATATTTTGCGCTCTGCTGTGTACTCTGGTGGGTACTCCGCTGTGAACACTGATGCAAGACTCTATCCAGAAAGTCCTGAACGTTCTTCCTTTAATTCGCTATTCATCGCAGTGTTTCAACTGCTGTGGAAATTGACACCATCACTTGGACTCCTAACAACGCTTACTATAACCAACGCTGCAATTCTTTATTTTTATCTACCTTTGAACTCGTTCATTATTATCTTGTTGCATGACTTGCTTATTTTCATTTTTTTTTTGTATATTTCTTCTCTCAGCTTCAGCCTCGGCTGAAGCTGAAGCTGATAGACTCAGAAGTGTCTCTGTTCGCAGATGATGTGAAATTAATGAGGAAAATCACATCGGATGAAGACCAAACAGGACTTCAAAGTGACCTGGACAAGCTTGACATCTGGTCTAGCAACTGGCTTCTCGAATTTAACCCCACCAAATGCAAAGTCATGAGGATCGGAGAAGGGCAAAGAAGACCGCTGACAGAGTACAGGCTAGGTGGACAAAGGCTACAAACCTCATCAAAGGAGAAAGATCTTGGGGTGAGTATAACGCCAAGCACGTCTCCGGAAACACACATCAACCAGATAACCGCGGCAGCATATGGGCGACTGGCAAACCTAAGATTAGCGTTCCGTTACCTTAACAAGGAATCGTTCAAGACACTGTACACCGTGTACGTCAGGCCCATACTAGAGTATGCAGCACCAGTCTGGAACCCACACCTGGTCAAGCACGTCAAGAAATTAGAGAAAGTGCAAAGGTTTGCGACAAGGCTAGTTCCACAACTCAGGGGACTGCCCTATGAAGAAAGGTTGAAGGAAATAAGACTAACAACACTGGAGGACAGAAGGGTTAGAGGAGACATAATAACGACATACAAAATACTGCAGGGAATCGACAAGGTAGATAGTGACAAGATGTTCCAGAGAGGGAATAATAATAATAAACAAGGGGACACAACTGGAAGCTGAAGACTCAGATGAGTCAAAGGGATGTTAGGAAGCACTTCTTCAGTCATAGAGTAGTTAGGAAGTGGAATAGTCTAGCGAACGATATAGTGGAGGCGGGAACCATACATAGTTTTAAGACAAGTTATGATAAAGCTCATGGAGCAGGGAGAACAGAGATCCAGTAGCGGACAGCAAAGAGGCGGGTCCAGGAGCTGAGTCTCGACCCCTGCAACCACAATTAGGTGAGTACACACACACACACACACACACACACACACACACACACATACACTGAGTAGCTCAGACATCGAGGACATCACGTATGAAAGGCCCCTCGGAGCTAGTGATCACGTGGTTCTGAGCTTTGAATGCAGAGTAGAGAGGGTAACAGGAGTACGATTGGAAAAGCCAAACTACAAAAGTGGACTCTACACAGACATGAGGAACTTTCTGTAGGAGGTTCAGTGGAAAAGAGAATTGCTAGGAAAATCAGTAAACGAATGATGGACAACGTGACAACAAAATGCAAGGAGGCAGAGGAAAGGTTTGTTCCCAAGGGCAACAGAAATAATGGGAAGATCAGAACGACTCCTTGGTTTACCCAAAGGTGAAGGGAGGAAAAAACTAAGTGTGCTAGAAAATGGAAAAAGTACAGAAGACAAAGGAGCCAGAAAAATAAAGAGATAAGTCGGAGAGCCAGAAACGAGTATGCACACATAAGGAGGGAGGCCCAGCGACAGTACGAAAACGACATAGCATCGAAAGTAAAGTCTGATCCGAAGCTGTTGTATAACCACATCAGGAGGAAGACAACAGTCAAGGACCAGGTAATCAGGCTGAGGAAAGAAGGTGGGGAGTTCACAAGAAACGACAAAGAAGTATGTGAGGAGCTCAACATGAGATTAAAGGAAGTATTTACAGTGGAGACTGAAAGGACTCCGGGAAGTCAGATTAGGGGGTACACCAACAAGGGATATGCCAACAAGTGCTGGATGAAATACAACCGAGGAGGAGGTGAAGAAGCTGCTAAGTGAACTTGATACCTCAAAGGAAGTGGGATCGGACAATATCTCTCCATGGGTTATTAGAGAGGGAGCAGAGAAGCTGTGTGTGCCACTAACAACAATTTTCAATACATCTATTGAAACTGGGCAACTTCCTGAGGTATGGAAGACGGCAAATGTTGTCCCCATTATTAAGAAAGGAGACAGACACGAGGCATTAAACTACAGACCAGTGTCACTGACGTGTATAGTATGCAAAGTCATGGAGATGATTATCAGGAGGAGAGTGGTGGAGCACCTAGAACGGAACAAGCTTATAAATGACAAACAGCACGGATTCAGGAAAGGAAAATCCCGTGTCACAAATCTACTGGAGTTTTATGTCAAGGTAACGGAAGTAAGACAAGAGAGAGAAGGGTGGCTAGATTGCATTTTCTTGGACTGCAAGAAGCCTTTCGACAGAGTTCCTCATAAGAGATTAGTGCAAAAGCTAGAGGATCAGGCACACTTAAAAGGTAGGTCACTGCAATGGATCAGATAATACCTGACAGAGAGGCAACAACAAGTCATGGAACGTGACGAGGTTTCAGAGTGGGCGCCTGTGACGAATTGGGTTCCACAGGGGTCGTCCTAGGACCAGTGCTATTTTTTGGTATATATGAATGACATGACGGAAGTGATAGACTCAGAAGTGTCCCTGTTTGCAGATGATGTGAAGTTAATGAGGAGAATTAAATCGGATGAGGATCAGGCAGGACTACAAAGAGACATGGACAGGTTGGATGACTGGTCCAGCAACTGGCTTCTCGAATTTAACTCAGCCAAATGCAAAGTAATGAAGTTTGGGGAAGGGCAAAGAAGACTGCAGAGTAATAACTAGGTGGCCAAAGACTGCAAACCTCGCTCAAGGAAAAGGATCTTGGGGTGAGTATAATGCCGAACACATCTCCGGAGACGCACATCATCCAGATAACTGCTGCAGCATATGGCCGCCTGGTAAACCTGAGAATAGCGTTCCCATACCTCAGAAAGGAATCGTTCAAGACTTTGTACACCGTGTACGTCAGGCTCATACTGGAGTACGCAACACCAGTTTGGAACCCACACCTGGTCAAGCACGTCAAGAAATTAGAAAAATTGTAAAAGTTTGCAACAAAACTAGTTCCAGAGCTAAGGGAAATGTCCTACGAAGATTGGTTAAAGGAAATCTACCTGACGACACTGGAGGACAGAAAGATTAGGGTAGACATGATAACGACATACAAAATACTACGAGAAATTGAGAAGGTGGACAGAGACAGGATGTTTCAGAGATGGGACACAGAAACAGAAATTAGTAGTTGAAGACTCAGATAAGTCAAGGGATGTTATGAAGTATTTCTCTAGTCAAAGAGTTGAGAAAGTGGAATAGTCTGGCAAGTGACGTAGGGAAGGCAGGAACCATACCTAGTTTTATGGCGAGGTTTGATAAAGCTCATGGAGCAGGGAGAGAGAGTGGACCTAATAGCGATCAGGGAGGAGATGGGGCGAATCGACTCCTGCAACCACAAATAGGTGTATACAAATAGTTGAATACACACTCGGGGCAAAGAGCTGTGACACAACTCATGTAACCACAGATAAATGTGTTCAAATAGTTGAGTACACATTCAAGGCCAAGAGCTGTGACTCGACTCCTGCAATCATATATAGGTGAGCACACACACACACATACACACACACACACACACAGGCTGAGGAAGGAAGGAGGGGAGGTCACAATGTGAGGAGCTCAACATGAGATTCAAATAAGTATTCACAGAGGAGATAGAAGGGCCTCTAGAAAGGCAGAGAGGTGGAGTACACCACCAAGTGTTGGACACAATACATACAACTGAGGAGGAAGTGAAGAGGCTGCTAAGCGAGCTAGATACCTCAAAGGTGATGGGACCGGATAACATTTCTCCATGGGTCCTGAGAGAGGGAGCAGAGGCTCTATGTGTACAACTAACAACAATCTTCAACACATCTATCGAAACAGGGCGACTACCTGTGGTATGGAAGACAGCAAATGTAGTCCCAATTTTAAAAAAAGGAGACAGACACGAAGCACTAAACTACAGATCAGTGTCACTGACATGTATAGTATGCAAAGTCATGGAGACGATTATCAGGAGAAGAGTGGTGGAACACCTAGAAACGAAAGAGTTTATCAACGACAGCCAACACGGTTTCAGGGACGGGAAATCCTGTGTCACAAATTTACAGGAGTTCTATGACAGGGTGACAGCAGTAAGACAAGAGAGAGAGGGGTGGGTAGATTGCATTTTCTTGGACTGTAAGAAGACGTTTGACACAGTTCCACACAAAAGATTAGTGCAAAAGCTGGAGGACCAGGCAGGGATAACAGGGAAGGCCCTCCAATGGATCAGGGAATACCTGTCAGGAAGACAGCAGCGAGTCATGGTACGTGGCGAGGTGTCAGAGTGAGCGCCTGTGACGAGTGGGGTTCCACAGGGGTCAGTCCTAGGAACGGTGCTGTTTCTGGTATTTGTGAACGACATGACGGAAGAAATTGACTCCGAAGTGTCTCTGTTTGCAGATGATGTGAAGTTGATGAGGAAAATTCAATCGGACGAGGACCAGGCAGAACTACAAAGGGACCTGGACAGGCTGCAAGCCTGGTCCAGCAATTGACTCCTGGAGTTCAACCCCACCAAGTGCAAAGTCATGAAGATTGGGGAAGGGTAAAGAAGACCGCAGACGGAGTACAGTCTAGGGGGACCGAGACTACAAACCTCACTCAAGGAAAAAGATCTTGGGGTGAGTATAACACCAGGCACATCTCCTGAGGCGCACATCAACCAAATAACTGCTGCAGCATACGGGCGCCTAGCAAACCTACGAACAGCATTCCGACATCTTAATAAGGAATCGTTCAGGACCCTGTACACTGTGTACGTTAGGCCCATATTGGAGTATGCAGCACCAGTTTGAAACCCACACCTAGCCAAGCACGTAAAGAAACTAGAGAAAGTGCAAAGGTTTACAACAAGACTAGTCCCGGAGCTAAGGGGTATGTCCTATGAGGAAACAGCAGCGAGTCATGGTACGTGGGGAGGTGTCAGCGTGAGCGCATGTGACGAGTGGGGTTCCACAGGGGCCAGTCCTAGGACCGGTGCTGTTTCTGGTATTTCTGAACGACATGACGGAAGGAATTGACTCCGAAGTGTCCCTGTTTGCAGATGATGTGAAGTTGATGAGGAGAATTCAATCGGACGAGGACCAGGCAGAACTACAAAGGGACCTGGACAGGCTGCAAGCCTGGTCCAGCAATTGGCTTCTGGAGTTCAACCCCAAGTGCAAACTCCTGAAGATTGGGGAAGGGTAAAGAAGTCCGCAGACGGAGTACAGTCTAGGGGGGACAGAGACTACAAACCTCACTCAAGGAAAAAGATCTTGGGGTGAGTATAACACCAGGCACATCTCCTGAGGCGCACATCAACCAAATAACTGCTGCAGCATACGGGCGCCTAGCAAACCTACGAACAGCATTCCGACATCTTAATAAGGAATCGTTCAGGACCCTGTACACTGTGTACGTTAGGCCCATACTGGAGTATGCAGCACCAGTTTGGAACCCACACCTAGCCAAGCACGTAAAGAAACTAGAGAAAGTGCAAAGGTTTACAACAAGACTAGTCCCGGAGCTAAGGATTATGTCCTATGAGGAGAGGTTAAGGGAAATCGACCTGACGACACTGGAAGACAGGAGAGATCGGGACAACATGATAGCGACATCTAAAATACTGAGAGGAATTGACAAAGTGGACAGAGACAGAATGTTCCAGAGATGGGACACAGCAACAAGGGGACACAGTTGGAAGTTGAAGACTCAGATGAATCACAGGGATGTTAGGAAGTATTTCTTCAGTCACAGAGTGGTCAGGAAGTGGAATAGCTTGGGAAGTGATGTAGTGGAGGCAGGATCCATTCATAGCTTCAATAAGAGGTATGATAAAGCTCATGGCGCAGGGAGAGTGACCCAGTAGCGGCCAGTGAAGAGGCGGGGCGAGGACCTATGACTCGACCCCTGCAACCACAACTAGGTGAGTACAACTAGGTGAGTAAACACACACACACAAACACACACACACACACGCACACACACACACACACACACACACACACACACACTCAAACACACTACAATTTATTTTAGCATATCATGGTATAAATTGGAAGTCAGCCAATTTTTCACATCTAAAGGCACTTTTATGAATATTGGCAATTCCAAATACAGCGGCCAGAAATTCCTGCCAAGAGAACATTTTATTTAAAGAAATACTTATTAATATCTAATTAAGTTATAAGATAAAGTTCAAATTTCTAATTAGGGTTCAGTTTCAAGTGAAGACGACAAATATGGTTACTGTTCTCGAGAGACCAGGCTAGGTCGAGAAAAAGATATTTTGATTTAAAAATTACTTGTGGCTGTCCAAAGAAGTACCTACCATTAACTAATCACTATTCCTTGATTACCTTAAAAGATAGTATTGTTGCCTTTAAGTTGGAAATTTTAAAATAATAATAATAATAATATTAATAGTAATAATAATAAATAATATAAATAATAATGATTTATATTTAAAATAATATAGCTTCCAGATACTTTGAGCTTAGTGATGTTACAAAGATTTAATCTGCTATAATCACGTGTATATATAAGCAGAGAAAAAGTTTACACTGAAGTAGTGAATGATTTGTTAAGAGCAAACCAGTGCTTTTTGCATTGTCATTAAAGTATAAGTTTTATAAATGACGATGATGAATGTGATATTTTAAAATTAACCTCTCCATTCTAGCACAAGAACCCATGTATTCACACCCACCCATCTCAATCCTACCTACCTCACCAACCCATGCGCACCAGTCTGTACTCACCCCAAGCACACTCACTCACTCACACTTAACCAACGCACACCCTCGCCAACCCACTAATAACTACGTACACACACACTCACACACACACACACACACACACACACACACACACAGGTGAGTACACACGCACACACGACAGGCTGCAAGCCTGGTCCAACAATTGGCTTCTGGAGTTTAACCCCACCAAGTGCAAAGTCATGAAGATTGGGGAAGGTCAAAGACCGAAGATAGAGTACAGGTTAGGGGGCCAGAATGCAAACCTCACTCAAGTAAAAGGATCTTGGGGTGAGTATAATACCGAGCACATCTGAGGCGCACATCAACCAAATAACTGCTCCAGTATATGGGCGACTGGCAAACCTATGAATAGCGTTTCGACACCTGAGTAAGGAATCATTTGAGACTCTGTAAACCGTGTACGTTTGGCCCATTTTGGAGTATGCAACACCAGTATCGAACCCACACCTGGTCAAGTACGCCAAGAAAATGGAGAAAGTGTCAAGGTTTGCAACAAGACTAGTCCCGGAGCTAAGGGTTATGTCCTACTAGCAGAAGTTAAGAGAAATCTACTTGAAGACACTGGAGGACAGGAGGGATAAGGGGGGACATTAAAGCGACATGCAAAATCCTGAGAGGAATTGATAGCAACAAGGGGTCACAGCTAGAAGTTGAAAACTCAGATGAGTCACAGGGATGTTAGGAAATATTTCTTCAGTGGAACAATGATGTGGTGAGAGTGATGTGGTGGAGGCAGGATCCACACATAGCTTTAAGAAGAGATACGATAAAGATCATGGGGCAGGTTGAGAGTGGACCTAGTAGCGTCCAGCTAAGAGCGAAGAAGCAGAGCCAGGAGCTGTAACTTAAGCCCTGCAACCACAAATAGGCAAGTACACACAGACAGGAAAATTAAATCGGATGATGATCAGGCAGGACTACAAAGAGACATGGACAGGCTGCAAGCCTGGTCCAGCAACTGGCTCCTCGAATTTAACCCAACCAAGTGCAAAGTAATGAAGATCGGGGAAGAGCAAAGAAGACCGCAGACAGGGTATAGGCTAGGTGGCCAAAGACTACAAACTCACTCAAGGAAAAAGATCTTGGGGTGAGTATAATACCAAGCACATCTCCTGAGGCGCACATCAACCAGATAACTGCTGCAGCATATGGGTGCCTGGCAAACCTGAAAATGGCGTTCCGATACTTCAGTAAGGAATCGTTCAAGACATTGTAAACCGTGTACGTCAGGCCTATACTGGAGTATGCAGCACTACTTTGGAACCCACACCTGGTCAAGCACGTCAAGAAATTAGATAAAGTGCAAAGGTTTGCAACAAGACTAGTTCCAGAACTAAAGGGAATATCCTACGAAGAAAGGTTAAGGGAAATCGGCCTGACGACACTGGAGGACAGGAATGTTAGGGAACACATGATAACGACAAACAAAATACTGCGAGGAATTGACAAGGTAGACAGAGACAGGATGTTCCAGAGATGGGACACAGAAACAAGGGTAACAATTAGAAGTTGAAGACTCAGATGAGTCAAAGGGATGTTAGGAAGTTTTTCTTCAGTCATAGAGTTGACAGGAAGTGGAATAGTCTGGAGAGTGATATAGTGGAGGAAGGATCCATACATAGCTTCAAGAAGAAGTATGATAAAGCTCATGGAACTTAGAGAGTGACTTAGTAATGACTAGTGAAGGGGCAAGGCCAGGAGCTATGACTCGACTCTTTCAACCACAATTAGGTGAGTATTCACACACATACACTACATACCACTAAATGCCGGGTAACACCTTCATAGCATACCTGTGTTCGTGGTTTGTCACACACCAAATACCGAGAAACATTAGCACCCGTTATATAGGTTTAATTCTCGGAGGTATCTGAGAGCTGGTGGGCGCCCACTACACTCACATCTGTGACTTAAATCCTAGACCTAAGGCATATATTATATCGCTGGTGTTATAGATGACTTTTACTTTGACTTTAAAAAATGACTTCTGGTCAGTCTTTAGAGGTTAACGTTTAGTCAGTCTTAAGAATAGAAAAGCTCTGCAGTAGGCCTATTATTATTGGGGTCAAGGAAAAGTGCTAAACACATAGGGGTCATACAGCACCTGGGAACAGGAAGACAATCATATTTATCCCACTAAGGGAAGGCTAACTTCTCAGATTATTCGTCCCTTTCCCTTCATATATAAGATTTTATATATGGAAGGCTTTAAAGAGGACACTTGAAAAGATTCTCAAGTCCAGTTCCAATTAGCTGGGTTATAGTGCACACGAAGAACTGCGTCCTGTTAGCACAAACAGCCTGATTGATCAGACCCTTAAGAGGCCTGGTCTGGTACCTGGTCGGGGGTGCGGTGATCTTCGGGTAACCTTCAAGTAATCCACGTTAACATAATCTCATTATTCACTAGGTCACAGTGTTGTGTCACACAGGGTCATTACTACCCACAAATGTTGAAAAAAAAATGATGTAAAGGATTAAGAAAACCGTCAAGTTGAAGAATTAGACACTTTTACAACATCTGGGAATCATTATTGTGGAAACGTTGTGCCAACAAGTGGGTTCCTCAGTCCTGTACAGAGATAAATGGTAGAATATGTAGAGTATAAGGTAATCAGTCCCACAGCTTTGAGTCAATATGTGGCTTATAAACTGTAGACAGTATATAATTATACTTCTCCATACGTTGTATGGAGAAGTATTTTTATACGTCTGGATCACCAGCAGCTTCTTCAGTCCAGTGGACTGAGTATTAGTTTCGCAATTCCTTTTTTTTTATATACATGTATATGCTATGAATAGCCGCTCTAAATTCTTTATATGCAATCAGATGCCAGATCAACCAGGCTGTGATGGATGTGTGGAGCTGCGGGCCACCAACAGCAGCAGCCTGGTTGACCAGGCAAGTACTAGAAGAACCTGGCCCATGGCCGGGCTCCGGGAGTAGAACAACTCTCGAAACTCATCAAAGGAATATCAAAGGTATAATCCTCTACTAAATGTACTCACTTTCTAGCCGTCTAGGTTGCCTGTTTTTTTATTTCAGCTTTTCTCAGTTAACTCCTTTATGTAAGAGCTTCCTCTCGGAGGTCGAACTAGGGAGCTTTAAAAAGAAAAACTGGAAAGGTGCGATAGTGGAATGGTTGTGTGAGAGTTAGACCTGCCTAGCATGGGCTGGTAGGACTACCGTAGTCATTCTGTTATTATGATTTGATAAAATTGTCTGAAATTTTCATTCGATTCATATTTATCCTCTGTACTCACCTATTTGTGGTTGCAGGGGTCGATTCATAGCTCCTGGCCCCGCCTCTTCACTGATTGCTACTAGGTCCTCTCTCTCCCTGATCCATGAGCTTTATCAAACCTCGTCTTAAAACTATGTATGGTTCCTGCCTCCACTACGTCGCTTTCTAGGCTATTCCACTTCCTGACAACTCTATGACTGAAGAAATACCTCCTAACATCCCTTTGACTCATAGGAGACTTCAACTTCCAATTGTGACCCCTTGTTTCTGTGTCCCCTCTCTGGAACATCTTGTCTCTGTCCACCTTATCTATTCCTCGCAGTATTTTATATGTCGTTATCATGTCTCCCCTAACCCTCCTGTCCTCTAGTGTCGTCAGGCCGATTTCCCTTAACCTTTCTTCGTAGGACAATCCCCTTAGCTCTGTGACTAGTCTTGTTGCAAACCTTTGCACTTTCTCTAATTTCTTGACGTACTTGACCAGGTGTGCGTACATGAGTGTGACCCGGATCACTGTGACACGTATCAGCGTGACCCGGAACAGTGACACCCAAAACAGTGTGACCTAGAATATTGTAACCAGAACAGTGTGACCTAGAGCAGTGTGAAACAGAACAGTGTGACCCACAACAGTGTGACCCCGGAACAATGTGACCCACAACAGGGTGACCCACAACAGTGTGACCCACAACAGTGTGACCCGGAACAATATGACCCACAACAGTGTGACCCCGGAACAGTGTGACCCAGAACAGTATAACCCGGAACGGTGTGACCCAGAACAATATAACCCGGAACAGTGTGACCTACAACAACATGACCCAGATGATAAAAGCATGCATTATCATGCACTGATCTGACATCTGATTTTTTTTTAATATACTTTTATAATGAGTAGTTACTGATAACGTAGCGAGCCTTCCCTTGGCTTACTGGTCCGCATCACGAGACCAGATGGAGCAACTTCTATACCATATGAAAAAACTAAAGTACACCGCACAGTATAAGTCTTAGCTTTTGTAATTTTTAATGTTATGCTAATGACTAATTTCTACTGTGTCTTACAACTAGATTTTAAATAATGAGATATTACAAGGAACCCCACTGGAAATAAGACTCTTCCTTATATATTTTTGTGATTATCCTAGGTAATTTACACATATGTCATTAGGTATGATAATTGTAGTTATGTGTACCCGTGCCTAAATAAACGTTATTTACTTACATAATCATCCTAGAGTGTCAGCTCAGAGGAAAGACAGTCGTGGCACCAGGGCAACGCCTGCTGGTCTTGTTGGTGGTGGTGGTGATGGTGGTGGTGATGGTGGTGGTAACTGGGTATGTTCCACTGACCCCTTGGGGTATGGGCGGCCCGGCCGCCCTGGTACCACCCCACCACACCCGTGCTTTGATATGCCCTCACCACAGAAAATGGGTATGCCTATTCAGCCTCCCCTCCCCCACCTAGTACCCAGCCGTCAGTGATACCGCGTCCCCACTAATTTCCCCGAGGTATATACACTTAGAGGAGTTTATTTTACATTCTTACAGGATTTAATTTTAATGTATGTATATATACAATAGTGTAGCGAATTGTCAACAGGACTTAAATCGAACAAATTAATTCCGGTTCAGGGGAATATACACCGAAAAATGTTTACCTTTCATCTACATACACAAAAATTAACTTTAAACCATATTGTAGGACGTAAATTATTTTTATCTTAGTGTGCAGGCAATTTTAGAATAGAAATGACCTTGGTTCAATAGCGGACTCGGTAAAATGTATGAGCAAGTCTCCCAAAACCGGCTGACCTTGTTCACGTAGCAGTAGATGCAACATTACAAGAATGAAGAATGGAATAACACTACAGTTACGTACAGTAGGCCAATTGACCCATGCTGAGCAGGTTTATCTCTTATCCACCCACATCTACCTGTACCTGTCCAACCTGGTTTTAAAGTTATCCAAGACTCTCGCTTCAGTGACTCTACCTGGAGTGGTTGTTCTACTCATCTACAACTCTATTGCTGAACCAATACTTTTCTGTATCCATGCTGCTTGCAGTCGCTTCCGGTGGTCACTGCCCCCGCGGCCCGGTCCCAGACCAGGCCTCCTGGTTGCAGGCCTGATTGATCAGGCTGTTAGCGGCCGCCGCCCGCAGCCCAACCTATGTACCACAACCCGGCTGACCAGGAACTGTTTCGAGGTATCTGTCGAATTCTCTCTTGAAGACAGCTAGAGGTTCGTTGGTAATTCCCTTTATACATGAAGAGAGGTTGTCAAAGAGTCGTGGTCCCTTAACACTTAATGAGTTTTCTCTCGCTGTACTCATGGCTTCCCTGTTTTTCACTAGAAGTATCCTGCACCGTCTGTCAAGCCTCTTGAGTTCATAAGTAGTAATTCTGGGGTGCAGGTTTGGGACAAAATCCCTCCAGTATCTTACAGGTGTAAATTATTAAATATCTTTCTCGCCTACGCTCTTAGGAATACAGATCTATTGACTTCAAGTGCCCCAGACAACTTAGGTGTTTGACTGAGTTTATGCGAGCCGTAAAGAAGTCCGCATTTACCAGCTCAGCAGTTTCGTGTGCTCTGAAGTGGATCATTAGTACACAGCAATATTCCAGCCTAGAGAGAACTAGTGACATGAAGAGTATCATCACTGGCTTAGCATCTCTTATTTGAAAATTCCTCAACTTGAACCAATTGCTGTGAGTTCTGTCGTGATTAGATATTTTCAGCAAGTTAATTGTATCCTCATTATATAAAGCGATTTTCCATTTGTACACTTCAGTCATATCGAAAAATTAATCAAATGTTATGAGTCGCATCCTATGGAAGGACCTAAAGACCCACATGAAAATAAAAAACACTGGCTTCCTTAAATTACAGTGGGTTATAATATATATATATATATATATATATATATATATATATATATATATATATATATATATATATATATATATATATATATATATATATATATATATATATAAAATTTTCATCTTAATTAATCTCTCAATACCCCCACAATATTCCACAGTCCATTTTTCTTGCTATGAATTCATTTGATGAATAAATCAACACTGGATGCCTTTATTTTATTAATAATGACACCAAGCTGTTATACACTTGTTTTATTCATCAACTCATCGGTACTGTATCCCATTAATGTATGATGAATCCATTTATTTAGCTTAACAAGTCTACAAGCGGTAACTAAGAAGCTAGTTTGGATATCTGTGAGGATAAGCATCGATGGTCCTGGTCAGTACCTGGATAGGAGACCCTGTGGATACTAAGGATACTATCATTGCTTAGCAATATTCTTCCGCGGACTGACCCCTCGACCTCCGTTAATGTAAAAACTTTACCACGATCCAGCAAGAGCAGTGTTTTGCTGCTGGTGGAGAGCTCTTCGCAAGGAACTGGAGAAGCAAACCTAATTATCTCATACTTTTCAGGCATTGTATAAGTACTCTAATAAAAAAAATACATTAGGAGAAAGGACACACGTTCTGTTCCCCAAGGCACGCACTCGTTCTACTTCTCTTTCTCATTCTCTTATCGAACATAGAATGGGACAGTAACTATAGTACTACATCATCCTTTGCAGGATGATGTAGTACTATGATGAGAGTGGCCTCCAAAGACGACACAGCGGGTCCCCATGGTAATATTAACCATGTCTTCCAGTGGGCCACTGTCAACAATATGATGTTCAATAAAGACAAATTTCTTTTACTACGTAACTGAAGCATTGCGGAAATAAAAACAAGAACAAAGTATAAGACAAATTCAAATCACTCAATGAAGCCTAAGCCTAATGTGAAACACCTGGGAGTGATAGTGTCAGATCTCACGTTCAAGGCGCACAGTAGTGTCATTATCGCATCTGCAAGAAAAATGTCGGCTTGGAGAACTAGAACTTTCAAATAGGAGATACCAGGATAATAACGACACTTCTCCCTAGGCTGGAATATTGATGTGTACTAAAGACTCACTTCAAGGCAGTGACATTGCAGAATTGAAAAAAATTACAGAGAATATTAACTGCTCATATAAACTCAGTCGAGCACCTAAATTATTGGGAGTGCCTGAAGTTTCTTGAACCGTATTCCCTCGAATGTAGACCAGGAATATACATGATAATTTACACCTGCAGGGATTGGTCCCAAATCTGCACACAGAAATCACTACATATGAACACAAGAGGCTTGGCAGACAATGAAAGATACCTCCGGTGAAAAACAGAGAAGTTATGAGTACACATAGAGGGAACTCAGTAAGTGTAAAAACAGGACCCAGACTTTTCAGCACCCTCCCTGCATGCATAAGAGGGATTACCAACCGACCCGTGACTATCTTCAAGCGATTACTCCAATCAGCTCTTGATCAGCCGGGCAGTGGTACATACGTCAGACTGCTGACGACGGGTATCAACAACCAGATTGATCAGGCCAGCAACCAGGAGGCCGGCTCTGGAACCGGGCCGTGGGGGCGGTGACCTCCGCCAGTAACTACAGGTAATTTACAGGTAAGAGCAACTAATGAGACATTGATTACGGCTACATTTCCATCTGTGTGAGCTTCATCAAGGTTACAGTAACCCTACAATGAATGCTGAGGACATCCAAGGCAACGGAGTGAGGTGCAAGAAGAGCATAACACTGAAGAAAGCCTACTGGCCCATGTTAGCAGCAGCATCAGGAGTAATAAATGTTGTAGTAGTAGTAGTAGTTGTAGAAGTTTTAGTAGTAGTAGTGCCTTGTTGTCAGGTGATGGCATGGTTCATAGTTTTAACAATTCTTCTGGTGTTGTACACATACATAAAAGTGATCGTTCAGACGTGTTCCTGGATTGTGCACTTGTTCACCTGACGAATATCATGTCACAGTTTCTATAAGGAACTGTGTAAAAAAAAAACCTGTGTTAACTTCTACTACTGCTGCCACGACCACCACCACGTCTGCCATCACCATCACGTCCACCACCACCACCACCACGTCCGCCATCACCATCACGTCCACCACCACCACCACGTCCACCACCACCACCACGTCCACCACCACCACCACGTCCACCACCACCACGTCCACCTACTACTACTACTAGCAGGAACCAGGAGGCTCAGTGCATCGCTTATGTTCTTCACGCACCTCTCTATGTTCCCTTTAGATACCCTTTGGTCCCTTTGGATTGCCCGGATTAAGCTCTTGGAGAGCGAAACGTAGCCGTAATAAATGTCTCATTAGATTCATTCATTTTTCTTGTATCTAATATATTATCGATATTTTAACCACTATTTAAAAATTATTATTATTATTATTATTGACAATACTACTACTAATAATATACTAATTACCTTGAGTAGGAGAGGTAAAATTGTTGCCAGGATTCCCTTATCCTGGTAAAGGGTTCGTGACGGCCCCAGCTGCTGGTTAACTCGTCTCTCATCTGAAGACCAAATTTACATGAGCTTCGCGATTACATGTATTTGCTATACATATTATTTGCGTCGCGATATTGTGTCTCGAACCTGATTTTTTTAATTGGCTTGTGTGAGGTAGATGGTAGATTCAACGACCTCTCTTCGTTACATAACGAACAGATACCTGCTATGTCTTGAATGGCCAGTTTGCTAGTTACATGGCTGCCCTGAAGACACTCAAGTGGTCGGGCTGGCTGACTAGACTGACCAGACTCTTAATTGTGTACGTACTTAGACGACTAATCTGGTAGGCGTCAGAAGCGACCTGCCTCTCTTCTTTTGTTCCTCTTTTCTCCTTCTTCTTTATGTTCTTTAACAGATTCTTTACACTTCTGCGAATACGTTATCTTGGACACTCTAAGGAACAATACTTGTTTTGGGAAGCATTTCGGACAAACTAATTCTAGACTTTACAAACTACTTAATACTAGTCCTAGCATGTAAATTTAGGCTTTTTGCGACAGTTAAGCAGGGGATATTTTATGTACGTTGTAAATGCTTAGGAATTACTTAAAATTAACTAAGGGTGCAATTTGTCTGAAGACGGATTATAATTAACTAAGACTATAATTTGTCTGAGGAGGGATTATAATACAATAGTGGCTGCTCTTCCACTTTGTCTTGTTCTTGTTCTTCTTCATCTTCTATTAAATATTCTTTTTCGTCATCATCTCCTTTCTTGTTTGCCTTCTCCTGGCTGGTGGAGTGAGTTTAGTGTGCCGGAGGAATGAGGGAGGGAAGGATGGAGGGAGGGAAGGAGTGGAAGGGAGCGAGGGAGGGATGCTCACCTCTCTCTCTCTCTCTCTCTCTCGTGTACGGCAGCAGCAGCATCCAGTGCCGTTTTCTGTGATGCTTTCCTCCAACGAGAGGTAGACTGGGTTGTAATCAACACACGTATTACCGAGACGACTCTTATCTTGTTAATTGCAGTCTCTTCTAAATGAATAAAAGATTAGTTCAAAATCTGGCAGGTACGGGCAGCTAATCATTCATCAGAAAACATTTGTCAGAAAATTAAATAACAAATTGTCTATTTTGTTTTGATTTGTGGGAAAGTTAAGCATCTTCAGGTATACTATATTTACTTTTACAGATTTTTATGTGTCTGTACACTGGTTTCAGTGAGCAGATGACTGGGTGGTAAATTATGAAGATTTAACTCATGATAACACAAAATAGTTTAAGAATATGGAAATAAAGGGGCTGACCTTTTTTGTGGCGGTTATCCTAGGTAATTTACACGTATGTTATTATGTAAAACTATTGTAATTATCCAAAACTGTGCACTTACTTATCTACCGAGGTGTTAATTTCAGAAAGACGAACTCTTAGTTATAGAGATATTGTTTGTCGTGATGAGAGTTAACTGCCTACAGTGTTTGGGAGTGACTAACAGGTTGTCTGGGGCAGCGGTTCTGACGTTATGTGTTTGAAGTAGAGTAATACGTTTTCTGGGGTACTAAACTGATATTCAGTTTAACTTGTGAGTAATATGTCCTCTGGGATGATGATCAAGTTCTCAATGTTTAGATGATTAATATTACATTCCGTGGGGAAATGCTAAACTTTCGGAGGTTATATAGAACTTTGAGCATGAGAGACAATTAGGGGAGGGTAAGATCTGATTCCTTGGATCATGTGTCGTTCCTCGGCCTCAAGGCATCCTTCTTGAAGGGTAGTTGCGACCCCTCTCCATCTCAGAATGCCAATTGTGAGGTCTTCCAGCCCAACCTGGATCTCTGATGGACCATTGTTCACTATCAGAGGAGCCTGATGGCATATAACTCACCACAGCAGTCCTGTAGGCGGTTGAGATTGCAATCCCTCCCAGAAAAGACAAGTGTCATGTACAGAAGGGACTGGCGGTTCTGTAATGAGAATGTACAGGAACAAAATCAGTTAACTTATAACGTAAACTGTACAGATGGTATCCAACTAGATTCTAATAGGTCTTTGCTGAGAGACACAGTGTATCATGCACATTATGTCTCCAACAAACAGAGGATAAATGGCCTGAGTGGTGCGACTCATTCGATCAGAACACTACCTTGGTCTGAAGTATAGTCCCGGCTCAAAACAGCCACCGCTCAAAGGTCACAAAAGTCTCTGATCACACTAAACCAGAAAGACTTGTAGAACTATTCATCCCTATAGAAGCATCTGTACAATTGCCACCTGTCACAACGACTGGAAGAAATCAGAACCGCTTGGGAGTACCCTGTCCAGACAGACACCCGGCTTATGCAACAAATAAAGTCATAAAACCGAGAAGTGGCAATGATCTTTGTAATGATGGAATCGCTTAGTCCAGTCCATCACAAGCTGATCCAAGAGAAAAATGAACAATTATGCACTCACGGCTTTTAGAAGCAAAACCTGGTGAAGAAGATTGCTGCCAAGTAAGTAAGTAAGTAAGTTTATTCAGGTATACACAAATACATTTACATACATTATCATACATAGCAGCATATGTGTAGAGAACCTAGGATAACCAAAAAAGTCAGACAGAGTGACTTATTTCCATTGGGGTCCTTTGCTTATTTCCAAAGACCTGAGAGAGATAGAGAGAGCTAGAAAGACAGACAGATAAATAGTAGGGTTGTACCAAAGTATCGGCATTGGTATTAACTGACATTGGCGATTTTTACGATATCGGTAACGCAAAACTGCCGATACCATCCGATACTATTAAAATAGTAAAATTAACATTGTTTCACAATCGTGAGGCTTAGACACATACACTCTCACACATACGCGGACGAGGCCCAGAAAAAGCAACAAATGGATCTGGATAGGCTACAGGCCTGGTCTGACAAATGTCTTCTGGAGCACTTCACTAAGTGCAAAGTTATGAAGCTTGGGGAAGGACAACGAAGACCGCAAACGAAGTACAGACTCGGAAATTGTAGCGTTCCCAACAACAGCACATTTTCCAAATCACAAGAAAAAGCAGCACCAAAAAAATCAGAAAGAGGCAAACATATGACACTGGTATTATTGGCCAAAGAAATAAATCCAATGGAGTGGTGGAAATAAAATATAGTTCCTCCATCTCTGGCAAACCTAGCCAGTAAATATTTGAGTTCACCCCCTCTTCAGTAGACAGTGAAAGCTTGGTGTCCACTGGAGTAAAGTTCTACTCTTCTCGTAGGAACAGATTAGCTTCCGAAAATGGAAAGATATTGATGTTCCTCAACGTCAGTTTGAGAGCTTTTAATTTAGCTATTAATTTATATATGTAAATTGTTTATTTTTAATTTCAGGTATTAGAATAATGGATTTTTTCTTATTTTCAAAGTTTCTTATCAGGGTTCAAAAACTTTAAACTGTATAATGGAAAATGCGTCAATTAAATTCAGTTTAATAATGAAGACAGGTTACTCAAGTATTAAACTATAATTTCACATTTTCAATTTCCAGAGGTTGTAATAAAGTGCGTTTATTTTTCAGTATATATAATGATTTAAACGCTTTGAATTAACAGTTTATATATAAGTGTTGGATGATTTAGTTTCATGTTTAATATAACTGGAAATTATTCAGACTTATTATCGCAACTTATTTCCGATTATGTCTTCATTATATTACTAATTATAGGTTCAGAAACTTTATGTTTTCTTTTCTTCACTCTGAAAGCCTCACGAGGGTACCTGTAATTAGTAATATCTTTGGCATCTCAGAGAAATTAATTTATTTATTATTATCCTTCATGGGTACTTAATATTTATCGAGCAATAAGCATTCCCTTATATATTATCATAATTTAAAATTTTAAAAATATGAGAGTAGTATCGGTACTGATATTAAAAAAAAAACTGGGTATCGGTATCGGCAACTAGTCTGATATAGACCCATCCCTAATAGAAAAATATATAGATAGATAGATTAGTAGGTATATAGACAGATAGATAGATAGAGAGTGAGAGAGAGATCATGTATTATCAAGAGAAGATTGATCAGCTCAGGTATCAACAAGCTTTTTCGACAATACACCATTCAAGAATTATCGACCATTTTTTTTATACCACTTGTCCAGTAATTATATTACATTCCGGCTAATAAAGATAAATAATATAGTTAATAGTAAAATACTGCAAACAGTGTCTTGATGCTCTATGGAATTAACATGCTGAAGGCTCAGCTTCCATGTTAAATTGATTTAACATGAGTATTTTTTTTTTTCATTTTGTGTAGCTAAGAAAAAACGAATGCGATTTGATATTGAATTTGGTCTCTAATGTGTTTTATTTTATTAAGGAAGATGACTGAGAAATATGTGCCAGTACGACCATCAACACCAGCACAGCATCAACACCAGCACGAGCATCAACACCAGCACCAGCATCAACACCAGCACAAGCATCAACACCAGCACGAGCATCTACACCAGCACAAGCATCACACCAGCACGAGCATCAACACCAGCACGAGCATCAACACCAGCACAAGCATCTAACACCAGCACGAGCATCAACACCAGCACGAGCATCAACACCAGCACGAGCATCAACACCAGCACGAGCATCAACACCAGCACGAGCATCAACACCAGCACGAGCATCAACACCAGCACCAGCATCAACACCAGCACCAGCATCAACACCAGCACGAGCATCAACACCAGCACGAGCATCAACACCAGCACCAGCATCAACACCAGCACGAGCATCAACACCAGCACCAGCATCAACACCAGCACGAGCATCAACACCAGCACCAGCATCAACACCAGCACCAGCATCAACACCAGCACCAGCATCAACACCAGCACGAGCATCAACACCAGCACGAGCATCAACACCAGCACGAGCATCAACACCAGCACGAGCATCAACACCAGCACGAGCATCAACACCAGCACGAGCATCAACACCAGCACGAGCATCAACACCAGCACGAGCATCAACACCAGCACCAGCATCAACACCAGCACGAGCATCAACACCAGCACAGCATCAACCAGCACCGCATCAACACCAGCACGAGCATCAACACCAGCACGAGCATCAACACCAGCACCAGCATCAACACCAGCACGAGCATCAACACCAGCACCAGCATCAACACCAGCACCAGCATCAACACCAGCACCAGCATCAGCACAGCATCAGCACCAGCCAGCATCAACACCAGCACCAGCATCAACACCAGCACCAGCATCAACACCAGCACCAGCATCAACACCAGCACCAGCATCAACACCAGCACGCAGCATCAACACCAGCACCAGCATCAACACCAGCACCAGCATCAACACCAGCACAGCATCAACACCAGCACCAGCATCAACACCAGCACAGCATCAACACCAGCACCAGCATCAACACCAGCACCAGCATCAACACCAGCACCAGCATCAACACCAGCACCAGCATCAACACCAGCACGAGCATCAACACCAGCACCAGCATCAACACCAGCACCAGCATCAACACCAGCACGAGCATCAACACCAGCACCAGCATCAACACCAGCACGAGCATCACACCAGCACAGCATCAACACCAGCACCAGCATCAACACCAGCACAGCATCAACACCAGCACCAGCATCAACACCAGCACCAGCATCAACACCAGCACCAGCATCAACACCAGCACGAGCATCAACACCAGCACCAGCATCAACACCAGCACCAGCATCAACACCAGCACCAGCATCAACACCAGCACCAGCATCACACAGCAAAGCACCAGCATCAACACCAGCACCAGCATCAACACCAGCACGAGCATCAACACCAGCACCAGCATCAACACCAGCACCAGCATCAACACCAGCACAAGCATCAACACCAGCACCAGCATCAACACCAGCACCAGCATCAACACCAGCACCAGCATCAACACCAGCACCAGCATCAACACCAGCACCAGCATCAACACCAGCACCAGCATCAACACCAGCACGAGCATCAACACCAGCACGAGCATCAACACCAGCACGAGCATCAACACCAGCACGAGCATCAACACCAGCACGAGCATCAACACCAGCACCAGCATCAACACCAGCATCCAAGCATCAACACCAGCACGAGCATCAACACCAGCACGAGCATCAACACCAGCACCAGCATCAACACCAGCACCAGCATCAACACCAGCACGAGCATCAACACCAGCACGAGCATCAACACCAGCACGAGCATCAACACCAGCACGAGCATCAACACCAGCACGAGCATCAACACCAGCACGAGCATCAACACCAGCACCAGCATCAACACCAGCACGAGCATCAACACCAGCACGAGCATCAACACCAGCACCAATGATGAATGGTTTTGAAAACCGACGAGTTGCAGATTGAGACACTTATGCAGCATATGGGAATCTTTATTAAGGAAACGTTTCGCCACACAGTGGCTTCATCAGTCCAATACAAAGCAGAAAGGTGTAAGGAGAGGAGGAGTTTGAGGTAATTAGTCCCTCGGCCTGGAGTCAATGTGTTCAGTCCATCAATCTTGTAGAACATCAACATCGACTTCAGGCTGAGGGACTAATTACCTCAAACTCCTCCTCTCCACACCTCTGCTGATTGACTGATGAAGCCACTGTGTGGCGAAACGTTTCCTTAATAAAGATTCCCATATGTTGCATAAGTGTCTCAATCTTCAACCAGCACCAATACCTGCAGCAGCACCGGTGGTGGTATTGGTACTGGTGGATCACTGGTAGGTAATATGTTTTGTGTCAGGTGGATCACTGGTAGGTAATGTTTTGTGTCAGGTGGATCACTGGTAGGTAATGTTTTGTGTCAGGTGGATCACTGGTAGGTAATGTTTTGTGTCAGGTGGATCACTGGTAGCTAATGTTTTGTGTCAGGTGGATCACTGGTAGTTAATGTTTTGTGTCAGGTGGATCACTGGTAGGTAATATTTTGTGTCAGGTGGATCACTGGTAGGTAATGTTTTGTGTCAGGTGGATCACTGGTAGGTAATGTTTTGTGTCAGGTGGATCACTGGTAGGTAATGTTTTGTGTCAGGTGGATCACTGGTAGGTAATGTTTTGTGTCAGGTGGATCACTGGTAGGTAATGTTTTGTGTCAGGTGGATCACTGGTAGGTAATGTTTTGTGTAGGTGGATCACTGGTAGGTAATGTTTTGTGTCAGGTGGATCACTGGTAGGTGGTGATTTGTGTCAGGTGGATCACTGGTAGGTAATGTTTTGTGTCAGGTGGATCACTGGTAGGTAATGTTTTGTGTCAGGTGGATCACTGGTAGGTAATGTTTTGTGTCAGGTGGATCACTGGTAGGTAATATTTTGTGTCAGGTGGATCACTGGTAGGTAATATTTTGTGTTAGGTGGATCACTGGTAGGTAATGTTTTGTGTCAGGTTGATCACTGGTAGGTAATGTTTTGTGTCAGGTTTATCACTGGTAGGTAATGTTTTGTGTCAGGTGGATCACTGGTAGGTAATGTTTTGTGTCAGGTGGATCACTGGTAGGTAATGTTTTGTGTCAGGTGGATCACTGGTAGGTAATGTTTTGTGTCAGGTGGATCACTGGTAGTAATGTTTTGTGTCAGGTGGATCACTGGTAGGTGTGTTTTGTGTCAGGTGGATCACTGGTAGCTAATGTTTGTGTCAGGTGGATCACTGGTAGTAATGTTTTGTGTCAGGTGGATCACTGGTAGGTGATGTTTTGTGTCAGGTGGATCACTGGTAGGTAATGTTTTGTGTCAGGTGGATCACTGGTAGTAATGTTTTGTGTCAGATGGATCACTGGTAGGTGATGTTTTGTGTCAGGTGGATCACTGGTAGATAATGTTTTGTGTCAGGTGGATCACTGGTAGTAATGTTTTGTGTCAGGTGGATCACTGGTAGTTAATGTTTTGTGTCAGGTGGATCACTGGTAATAATGTTTTGTGTCAGGTGGATCACTGGTAGGTAATGTTTTGTGTCAGGTGGATCACTGGTAGATAATGTTTTGTGTCAGGTGGATCACTGGTAGCTAATGTTTTGTGTCAGGTGGATCACTGGTAGTTAATGTTTTGTGTCAGGTGGATCACTGGTATAATGTTTTGTGTCAGGTGGATCACTGGTAGGTAATGTTTTGTGTCAGGTGGATCACTGGTAGGTAATGTTTTGTGTCAGGTGGATCACTGGTAGGTAATGTTTTGTGTCAGGTGGATCACTGGTAGGTAATGTTTTGTGTCAGGTGGATCACTGGTAGGTAATGTTTTGTGTCAGGTGGATCACTGGTAGGTAATGTTTTGTGTCAGGTGGATCACTGGTAGGTGGTGTTTTGTGTCAGGTGGATCACTGGTAGCTAATGTTTTGTGTCAGGTGGATCACTGGTAGCTAATGTTTTGTGTCAGGTGGATCACTGGTAGGTGATGTTTTGTGTCAGGTGGATCACTGGTAGGTAATGTTTTGTGTCAGGTGGATCACTGGTAGTTAATGTTTTGTGTCAGATGGATCACTGGTAGGTGATGTTTTGTGTCAGGTGGATCACTGGTAGATAATGTTTTGTGTCAGGTGGATCACTGGTAGCTAATGTTTTGTGTCAGGTGGATCACTGGTAGTTAATGTTTTGTGTCAGGTGGATCACTGGTAATTAATGTTTTGTGTCAGGTGGATCACTGGTAGGTAATGTTTTGTGTCAGGTGGATCACTGGTAGGTGGTGTTTTGTGTCAGGTGGATCACTGGTAGCTAATGTTTTGTGTCAGGTGGATCACTGGTAGTTAATGTTTTGTGTCAGGTGGATCACTGGTAGTTAATGTTTTGTGTCAGGTGGATCACTGGTAGTTAATGTTTTGTGTCAGGTGGATCACTGGTAGGTGATGTTTTGTGTCAGGTGGATCACTGGTAGGTAATATTTTGTGTCAGGTGGATCACTGGTAGGTAATATTTTGTGTCAGGTGGATCACTGGTAGGTAATATTTTGTGTCAGGTGGATCACTGGTAGGTAATATTTTGTGTTAGGTCAGCTCATCAAAGCTAGCTTAAAAATAATTAATTTGGTATCTCAACTGGATAAAAAGTTAAATTTTGTTGGCTAGTGCAATTACGCATTTTTGGCGTCAAACTTAAACCATCTGCTAACCTTTTTAACTATTAAATAAACAAAGAAAAATTGACACATCACCATTGTGCTTCTACTCTGTTCTATATGACAGTTACACAGTTGGAACAAAGCTAACTATATTTCCCCGTCACATTCCATCCCGCTGAATGGGGCTCATACAAGGTGCTGAAATCTGTCAGATTGAACTGGACGATTTTCAGTAAGGCAATGAGGATATCGTCAAGTATTCCAGCAAAGGCTAGTCAGATACGAGAGCATCTAAGGTTTCCTTCCAGCATAGCTGGTGTTACGATCACTTGGGAATTGCCATCTCTCAGAAGAGACAATCCTATACGTATAAGATATGGAATTATTTTAAAAGTATTTGCATGCTCGTGCAGTCTATGGAAGAAAGATATCATCCTCCATAAATATACACGTTCTATATAGTATTGACAGCAAGCGCTTATTTCTTCATCATGCGCCACGCGATCTGTCTACTTTAAGTAGTAACTGGATAGATACCTTTTCTAGCCTGTCATAGGCTAGATGACACATACATTGCAAATCGATGTCTTTTTGACAAACATTTGAAGGCTACTTACTACCTGCATGTTGATTGTTCAGTAGTAGGCTGAAGGCAGCTTGTACCACAAAATAATTCCAAAAATTCCAGTTATTATTATTACATTCATTGGGGAAGTGCTGAACCCGTAAGGGTCATACAGCGCATGGGGAATTGGAGATAATTAGTTTTGATCCGAGGAACGGAAGGGAGCTGCTCCAAAACTTCTGATGAAGAGCATTTCACCAGCGTCCCCAATTCTTCAGAAGCAGTTCAGGTTGTGGGAGCGAGGCTGACGGACCTCTCCATTCTCTTCCATCACTCAGCTCCAGCGTACAAAATTACTCTATATTTTCCTGGAGGGATAACGAGCGAGCAGCTAAGATCCTTCACAACATCACCTCCTGTATAAGAGTTACTCACGCGAACCTAACAATCTTAGAATACTTCTAATCAGGCAGTAACCGGACTATTGGGCACGGTAATTTGCGCGTAAGGGCCAGAGATAGTTCCGGCATCAACAGGATTCGCACCAGCGTCAAAAGAACTCGTCTACAGATGACAAAATACCTCGTTAAAAATAATCAGCAGAGCGAGGGTATAATTAAGGAGCCCTCTGCCATTACGAACACACTCGTTAAGGTCCACAAGACTCCCATAAAAACTCTAACAATACAATTGGCCAGTTAATGAAGTGCACAACGAGGGTTATACGGGCTTGCGAAATCGTCGTCCGGCCAGTGATGCCCTAGGTACTCAATATTTCTCACTAGTTGCCTATAGTATTCCTGAAGACTCACTCTCTGTCTCTCTCTCTACTATGGTTACTATCCTCATCGATTCTTTAGCTATTCAGGAAGGATATAGGAAAGTTATGGATGAGTGGAACAAATTCCCGAGTACCGTCATAGAAGCTAAGACGTTGTGTAGTTTTAACAATATGTTGGATAAATACAAGAGTGGGTGTGAGTTGGACCTGACTAGCTTGTGCTACTAGGTCAGATGCCGTGCTCCTCCCTTAAGTGAATGTGACTCACCTGACTAGGTTAAGGCATTGGCTTAAGCTGGTGCGAGAATTGGACCTGCCTCGCATGGGCTAGTAGGCCTGCTGCAGTGTTCGTTCTTTCTTATGTTCTTACCGGTCTCAGAACTATCAAGGATGCAAAAGTTAAAATGTTTCGGTGACGTTCAAAGATGTTTATTTTTTTTCTGAAACAAGTAGAGGAGAAAGCATCTTTCATCCTTGTTTCATAGTACAAACATGTACAAAAGATAACATCCTCTGTTCTTGTTTCAGATTGTAAACTTAGTACAAACAAGTATAAAAGATAACATCCTCTGTTCTTGTTTCAGATTGTAAACTTAAAAGTTATGAGAGCACTCACTGGGCGAACATTGTTTTCTTCCGACGTAGAGTTAATATGGGATTCAGGTTTTTAGATACTCCCCAAAAGCAACTAAAATATAAAGGGCTCTTGATCTAAGGCGTTGGAGCTACCCTTACGTTCCTCGGGTCAAATCTGATTAACGATTCATTTCCCAGGGTGTTGTATGGTCCCTAATAATAATCATACCAACAATAATAATAATAATAATAATAATAATAATAATTGTGTGTGTTTTTAGTGGAACATTTGTAAAATTGAGGGAATTGTTGGGACCGAAGCCCCTTGCACTCAGCACCGCCACTGTTCAAGGAGGTCATCCAGAATATTACAGAAGGATCTCCAAAATATTCCACGAGGACTTCCAAAGGGTCCTAGAAAAGTCTTCCATAAGATGCAAGAATCTTTAGAAAGACATTCTGTTCAAAAAATTAAGTCTTTCTCAAGGATCCGGGAGGTCCTACAGAAAGTTCCAGGAGGTCCTCCAGAAAGTTTCACGTGGTCCTCCAGAAAGTTGCAGGTCTTCCAGAAAGTTCCAATAGGTCTTACAGAAAGTTCCAATAGGTCCTACAGAAAGGTACACGAGGTCCTCCAAAAAGTTCCAGAAAATCCTTCAGAAACTTCCAGGGGGTTCTTTGGAAAGTTCCAAGAGGTCCCAGAGAAAAATCCAAGAGGTCCTACAGAAAGTTCCACGAGGTCTTCTAGAAAGCTCGACGAGGTCCTCCAGAAAGTTTCAAGAGGTTCTCCAGAAAGCTCCAATAGATCGTACAGACAGTTCCAAGAGGTCCTATAGAAAGTTCCAAGAGGTCTTGCAGAAAAGTTACAGCAGACCTTCCAGAGCAGCGACTCATGCCTGAGCTGCGACGGGACTACAGAGCCTTTCAGACTGGGAATTATGAAGACAATGATGCAGAAATGGCTTTTATTAGGACAACGTTTCGCCTTATAAGGACATAAAGCTCTATACATAGTGAAACGTTGTCACAGTAAGAGTCTGAGTTTGAAAAGTGTGTCTCGGTTTTCAAACGTGTCGGCGACATGTTATATTTTATCAAGGCTGGAAACGAGTGAAACAACCAGATAACCAAAAGAGTAGACAGATATGAAGACTAAGTAATCATCATCGAAAAAAACTTCAAAAAGGGCTCTTAATCCAAGTAAGAGGAGCTACCCTCACTTTCCTTGGATATAACCTAATTGTCCCGTTTTCTTGGCATTGTGTGACCCCTGCGGGCGGGGGTCACAAGTAGTTAAGTGATTCGAACATAAATTTAAAATTATTAAAGATACTCTTAGATACTGTGCATTAGAGATTTCAAGAAAACAATGAAATGTCTCCCAAGAGGTAAAGGTCACGGAGTCGAGGAGTTTATGACACTGACCCTTGTTATTACCATGCATGTATTTCTTTGAAACCTGTTAAAATTCAGCTCCAAGTCTCTTGCACTTTTTCTTTCAATTTAAAAAGTACCCAGCTAAGATTGTGTTTCAAAATGTATCTAATTTCTGTTTTCTTTAATATCTAGATCAGACAGAGAAAGAGAGAGAGAGAGAGAGAGAGAGAGAGAGAGAGAGAGAGAGAGAGAGAGAGAGAGAGAGAGAGAGAGAGAGAGAGAGAGAGAGAGAAAGAGAGCCTGTGATTAAATATCCCGTCAACCGGTGAGACAGCTAACCAACCAATTATTAGTACAACCTGTCTGCTCCTGGCGAGAGAGCCAATCATCTAGTGTACCAGCCAGAGGTAGTCAGTCTGTGAAACAACCAACCAGCCATGCAAAATAGGAAACAGGCAAATAGGCGTTGCAGCAGCTAACCGCCTGGCGAAACAGACAGAATTTTATATCTGGGAAAAAACAGAAGGAATGAGATGAGGGGCCGTAGGATCCCTCCCTGCTGAGGTCACCGGTCTCTACCTTCTCTGCATAATTGTTTTGGCACCAACAATGTAAAGCTCTCAGAACAGCTGACTTGTTGCCTTTGAAGACAGTGACACCCAAGGCAACACGATACACCTTTGTCCGGTCTAGCTAAGTGCAATTTCTCATGACCTATCCTATAGTTATTGTCTCTTAGTATATTTACGTTACATCGAAAATAACAGCCATTAAAAATATGTCATTTAGCGCAAGGAGCCGTGGAGGTTTGATCCTCTGACTGATAAATGTGCGATTGATAAATTGCCTCCATAAACTCTTATTCTTAGCCGTAGCTGGTAGCAGAGATTTCCGCTTGGTTTTCCTCTCCCTCCCTCTCTCTCTCTCTCTCTCTCTCTCTCTCTCTCTCTCCTCTCTCTCTCTCTCTCTCTCTCTCTCTCTCTCTCTCTCTCTCTCTCTCTCTCTCTCTCTCTCTCTCTCTCTCTCTCTCTCTCTCTCTCTCTCTCTCTCTCTCTCTCTCTCTCTCTCTCTCTCTCTCTCTCTCTCTCTCTATCTGTCTCTCTCTCTCTCTTTCTGGTATCGTTATCTGAGATTCTACAGCATCCTGTGGTGGTGGGGTTTAATTCGTCATGAAACAGTACAATTATTATCATTATAATCATGGGGGAGCGCTAAATCCGTAGGATTATGCATCGAATATGGTGGGGGGATGGAAGGTATTCAGGCTCAACACAGGGAACCGGAGCAGAGATCCAATTCCCTAGATCAAGAGCCCCTCACCAGAGGGAAGAAACAGTACAAGTGTCTCCTAAGAGCTCTCGCTTCCCATCTGTTCCGATATGTCTAATGTATTCTAATTATCTCTAGCTGAACCTTTTAAGTGAAAATGGAAACAGAAAACACAGGCCTTTTTTCTTTTACATAAACAACAAATGACAAAAATAATTTAGACGATTTAGGTTCTTGAAAATCTTCTTTTCATTTGCTCTCATTAATCTCTACGATGAGTCTCTTTCTACTGCGAGTTACTGAGAAAATATAAATGAATATGTCAATTGCAAAACTAACACTTAGCACAAGATATATACCCAGAGAGTTGTATATCTTTCAGAATACATATGCTAAGAGTTATCGTGCAACCTTAATGACCCTGGTGTAGTCGATAGGCTTGAATTCAGCCCCATTAACAAACCAACCAATTCATATTTATAATACTAATTAGACACTGTCTTATCTTCGTGCAAAAGTGGACGGGACACATAATATTATATAGTGTAATATATAGCAATATTTAGGGCTGACATATAATAATGTTTTGGGCATTATGATTATTACGGTGACGTGCTAAATCGTAACAGTACGAATGTAAATAACTTACTGAACGAGCAGTACACAAAAGCGTGGCAAATCAGTCATAAAACTATCAGACAGTGGCAACCGGTCTGCCATGGTTTCGAAATTCTACCAGTTTCGTGAATTATCTTGGTGTTTGTATCTGTAAACGTAACGTGAATCACCCAGTATGGTTTTCAGGTAACTTTTATAGTTACTTTACTTCATACTTTCGTAATTACAGTATGATATGAATCTTCTATTTGTTTTTTAAATAAGATAATACGATTGATAATACTTGCTTAGCATACAAGAAGCCTGGTGTAAATGATTTGTATAAAAATACAAAACGTTTACAAGACATTCATCCGGATTAGACAGGCAGAAGGATTTTTGGATCGTTTTGATGTGTAGAAGCATTTCTTCTCTCTACCCACACTCAGAAAAAAAAGCATTGTTACGAAAGAGATTTTTTAGTGCCTCGCACCAGGAGCATATTTTTGCACTATGTTTACTGCTGCTGCTGCTGCTGCTGCTGCTGCTGCCTATCCTTCCGTGAGCTAATCCCTCCATGTGGTATAGTATCTCCATTTGCTTTTCTATCCATGTGCTATGTCCATGTGTTTATTACATGTGCTTATCTCACCATGTTTTTATTATTTCATGTTCTTATATCTCCATCTTCTTATCCCTTCATGTGCTAATAACTCCATATGTTTATTCCTTTATGCGCCTTTTCCTTCATATGTTTATATCTTCATGTGTTTATATTTTTATGTGTTTACCCAACCATTTGTTTATGTGATAAATGGTTTTGCTTATGCCTCCATGTGTGTAAATTTTGTTGAGAACTCGCCATGTTTAGGTGAATAAAAGAGAAACATTCACATATACTACGCACTAGGCTGAGCTGAATGGTGGGCGGCTTTCATTAATTAGTAACAGCGCCGCTTTGATCTGCATTGTGTACAAAGACAAAACTAATGTCGGTCTGTCCGACATTAGTTTTGTCCTGGCTCCTTAGACCGACTTAGAAATGTTTCCGACTCCGTGGCACTAAACAAGTATTTTGTTCCCATATAGCAAAAGATCTTTGATAACGGATAAAGTGTTTCTATGGCTTATAAAGGGATTAGAGAAATTTTAAACATCACATTTTATAATATGATACTTGTATTTTGATCCTTTGACTAAGAACAGCGTCAGAAGAAATTTATCCGTTTTTCCTGATAAACGAAATACTAGGAAGGGAAGTGCTATGCTAAGAAGGGAAGTGCTACTCTAGAAAGGAAAGTGCCACGTTAGAAAGGGAAGGGCAACAGCTACGTATACATGCAAATTAAAAATTTTGAACTCTGAAATCGCCTATGTGACGTAAATCTCAGTAATGATTGCAATAAAAACCCAATAAGCTACGAGGCACTCCACACGAATCCATGCACACCAGTCACTGATGGCTGCCTGAACAAACTCATTTTCATTCAACATTTACACACCTAATTTCCGATGAATATTTGCCCAGCGGGAGGGAGCTAAATAAATAATTTGCATGAGGTCGTTAAATGTCGCTTAATTGTTTGCGCTAAGCCACTACGACTACTATTTCGCTGCCGAACCGCTGTTAATGCCCGTCCCCGGGAATTTAAGACTTTGACTCTGAGAATCTGGAGTTACGAGACGTCTTAAGGTGCCCGTATTTTCTCCCGCCAAGGAGTTATTAGCAATTAGAAGAATTACCGAGATCGACCAAGTCGTTAAGATGTTTCGGGAGGCGAAGGGGAGGGATGGAGGTGGGAAGAAAGGGAAGGGGTGAAAAACGAAGAAGAGATAGAGAAGACAACGTGCTGGTGTTCCGTCTATCAGATAGACTAAGTTTCACCCACAGAGTGGGCTTTATAAAAAGGTGTCATTGATAATTAAACAGTTTTAGTGGGAATTAAAATTGTACCATGAGGAGCCGAGTAACCATTCACGAGTAGCAGTAAATACTTAATGGAAGCCAATATCAATTTTTTTTTTGGGGGGAGGGGACCAACAAAATTCCCAGAACTTAAATCACATAAAAAAAAGAAAAAGTAATAGACGAAGTATCGCAGATGGACAACTAGCAGTGCGAACTGGAGGAACCAGAGAGGTTAAGAAGGGGATGATTGATGTTCCCTCCTGAGAGGTTGATGAACCTCTTGAAGGTGATTGATGATTTCTCCTGAGAGGTTGATGAACCTCTTGAAAGTGATTGATGATCCTTCCTGAGAGGTTGATGAACCTCTTGAAGGTGATTGATTATTCCTCCTGAGAGGTTGATGAACCTCTTGAAGGTGATTGATGATCCTTCCTGAGAGGTTGATGAACTTCTTCAAGGTGATTGATGATCCTTCCTGAAAGATTGATGAACTTCTTGAAGGTGATTGATGATTTTTACTGAGAGGTTGATGAACCTCGTGAAAGAATCAAAGATTCTCCTATAAGCATTTAACAATTTAAATAACTGTGTATATGATCCATGGAATTGGAGCAAGCACCCTCCCATTCTCAGGTGCTTTATGACTCAGAGGGGTTGAACGATAATCCCATGAATACAGCAATAAATAATAATAATAATAATAATAATAATAATAATAATTATATGATAAAAATAATAATAATAATAATTATATAATAATAATAATAATAATAATAATAATAATAATAATAATAATAATAATAATAATAATAATAATAATATAATAATAATAATAATAATAATAATAATAATAATAATAATAATAATAATAATAATAATAATAATAATAATAATAATAATAATATCTAATAATAATAATAATAATAATAATAATATAATTATAATAATATATAATAATGGTATGGGTTGTAGGTTGGTAGAAGCAAACCCAGGGGTACACGTCCTGCCAGGTGACTGTGAACAGAAACTGAAACTGTTACATGATGGTAGGATTGCTGGTGTCTTTTTTATCTCATAAACACTCTGGATAAGCAGGTATACTAGTACTTCTTTAACAGTAGGTCACACACAAAGGCATGCAATGCATATATATAACATACACATCTGGTTTTTCTTCTTTTTCTTAAGGAAAATAGATTATTAATAGAAAGAATCTTCCTCCGTAAGATGTGTCGAGAGCAGGACTAAAATGCGGAACAATGGGCTAGTAAGCCCTTCGGTGTACACATTTACTAAAAAGGAAAAAGAAAACTTTATAAACTGGGATGTTTGAATGGCATGGATGTATGGATGATAAGAAAGAATGACTGCTGAAGTTATGAATGAAAGAAGTTGGATGTCCTGGGCGAACAAAGCTGAAGGTAGGCGAGTTTCAGGTGAGAAATATGGGATTAAGTCAGGAGTACTGAGAGAGTAGAGCTAGGAAGGGGTAGCAATAATGTTGAAGGATCAGTTATGGAAGGAGAGAGGAATTTAAATGTAAATCAGATTATGTGGATTAAAATAAAGGTCGGATGCGAAGTGGGTCATAATATGTGTATGTACCTGGAGAAGAGAAGTGTAGAGGAGGAGAGAAGATTTTGGGAGATGTTAAGGAATGTATAGGAACTTGAAGCAAGTGAGAGGTAATTGTTGTAGGGACCTAAATGCTAAAGTAGGAGAAACATGTGAGAGGGTGTGGTGGTAAGTTTGGGTGAGGTGTAAATGATAAGAGCCCTTGATTAACTTGTAAGAAAGGGTTTAGTTATAGGCAATACATATTTTAAGAAAAAGAGGATAAATAAGATACAAGATATGATGTAGCGTAATGACAGAGTTTGTGGGATACGTATTGGTAGATGAAAGATTGTTGAGTAGACTTCAGGATGTACATGTTATAGAGGGTACAGATAACAGATACTTTAGTTGTAGCTAAAGTGGGAGTAAATAGATGGGATAAAGGAAAATGGAAGACAGTAAGTAGAGAAGTAAGTTGTATAACTAAAGGGGAGGCAGTATAGGGTAAGATATAAACAACTATTGCAGGATAGATGGGCTAGTGAAGTGTAGGCAATGGCGAAGATGTATGGGGTAGGCTTTAAGAATGTAGTGTTAGAGGTTCAGCAGAGTTTGTGGTTACAGGAAAGTATATAATGCAGAGAATTCGGAGTTTGGAAATTAGGAGGAGGTGCGGGATTACCAAAACTATTATCCAGAGAGCTGAGGAGGGGTTGTTGAGGTGGTTCGGAGATGTAGAAAGAATGGAACGAGACAGAATGACTTCGAGAGTGTATAAATCTGTAGTGGAGGAAAGGCGGGGTAGGGGTCGGCCTAGGAAAGGTTGGAGGGAGGGGGTAAAGGAGGTTTTGTGTGCGAGGGGCTTGGATTTCCAGCAAGCATGCGTGTGCGTATTTGATAGGAGTGAATGGAGACAAATGGTTTCTAATACTTGACGTGCTGTTGGAGTGTGAGCAAAGTAACATTTATGAAGGGATTCAGGGAAACCGGCAGGCCGGACTTGAGTCCTGGAGATGGGAAGTACAGTGTCTGCACTCTGAAGGAGTGGTGTTAATGTTGCAGTTTTATAACTGTAGTGTAAAGCATCCCTCTGGCAAGACAGTGATGGAGTGAATGATGATGAAAGTTTTTCTTTTTCGGGCCACCCTGCCTTGGTGGGAATCGGCCGATGTGTTAAAAAAAAAAAAAAAATAATAATAATAATAATAATAATAATAATAATAATTTTGCAAATATGGTTTGATACACACAATACTGATGATGTTTCTTGTCTTGACGTTTAACTTGTTCGTTCAAAATGGCACTAAATACGGACTATATTTTTCATTCCAATGAACATGTAGACACTATGAAGGATATGAGGAGAGATTTCACCACAAGAGAGAAGGAACACTCTTCAACGATGTCTTTCGTGTTTACGTTATCGTTAATTTCTATAGCTTAATAAATGCTTTCTCTCTCTCTCTCTCTCTCTCTCTCTCTCTCTCTCTATATATATATATATATATATATATATATATATATATATATATTGTGTGTGTGTGTGTGTGTGTGTGTGTGTGTGTGTGTGTGTGTGTGTGTGTGTGTGTGTGTGTGTGTGTGTGTGTGTGTGTGTGTGTGTGTATGATTTCTCACATTATCAAGGAACACGATCATATATACATATGCTCGTGATTGGCGATCAGGTGTCCTAAGCATATAAATAAACGCATACATTATTCACCGCTATGTCCGAGAGGATTCCAAACGTATTGTTTATTATTGCACTGGAGTTTCACCAAGGTGCCTATTTACTGCGAGGTGAAGATGGGCAGCAGGTGACAATATTTCTCGCACCACCAGAATCGAACACTCATTACTGAGGTACGATATGAAAATAATGGAAGGACACACATAAACATAAAGAAATAGAGATATATAAGGCAGAGAGAAAGGATTAATAGATACAAAAAATTGAAGAAGAGAAGCTTTTGCTAAAAAAAGTTCATTAATTCTCAAATGGAAGGTCTAATTACGCATTCGTCGTGGTGATTTACTTGCTTATAATGGCCGCTAAGACTTGGACAGCTGCCCAAGCAAGGTGTACGATGCCGCCACGGACGGCACTGTTGCTGGTATACGAGGCCACCACGGACGGCACTGTTGCTGGTATACGGGGCCACCACGGACGGCACTGTTGCTGGTATACGAGGCCACCACGGACGGCACTGTTGCTGGTATACGAGGCCAACACGGACGGCACTGTTGCTGGTATACGGGGCCACCACGGACGGCACTGTTGCTGGTATACGAGGCCACCACGGACGGCACTGCTGTTGGTATACGAGGCCACCACGGACGGCACTGTTGCTGGTATACGGAGCCACCACGGACGGCACTGTTGCTGGTATACGAGGCCACCACGGACGGCACTGTTGCTGGTATACTGGGCCACCACGGACGGCACTGTTGCTGGCGTATGTTGCCAGCACCAGAGAGTGGTAGATAACCTCACACACCGAAGGAGCGAAGACCCGAGCAATGAAATAAATACTGCATCATAAGTGCAGGAATGATAGAACTAGTAAAAAAAATTCTAACACACTATTACGCTAGTTCCTGAGGACGTTTGTTGCAAGTGCAAGCAACTTATGAACACCAATTATTCACGTAACCTGCAGATGACTTAATGGCGATCATAGTTAAGAAATGACACACATCTCAGGCTTTTATTGAGGCAACGTTTCTTTCTGTGTAGAAACTCACCAAAGTCAACACGAAGCGAACGTTTGCTCAATAGACGCTCGTTTTGAAATGCGTATTTTTCTTCACTTATTCACATAAATAAAGGGATACAGCTGCTATATGGGGATGTATTACAGTAGTTTCACATCAAATACAGCTCAGAGAATGAAGGCAACGCTCGACATTCTCACACTAAATAATAAATTTATTGAAGTTTTAAATTTCCACAATAGTTGCATTAAGCCCAATAATATTATTAAGATTTATTCTTGGATACGCCAATTTAGCTTAATCCTCGATACCCCAACCTAACCTAACCCCAGGTACCTCAATAAGGTCAAATATAATTGTTCAAGTCTGTTGGTCCCCAATTTTGTCTAACTTAGTCACATATGTGTGCAGTCTTTATTTAAATAAATATTAATATTGTATTATGATTATTATATTTATAAGAAAAGCTGAGCCGGTGCGGAATGGTGGATGCTGGAACGTCTGTCCGGTGATAGCGAGATGAACCTCCTACCTAAATGAATGTGCCTATTTGAATCCAAAAATTATACTGCTGACAATTGTTAAGAAAATGTACCTTGTATGTCAAGTCAACAATTGATGAAGTTTTACATAGAGCGAAACATTGCCCGTAAAAGTTTGGCTGTCATGCTTGGGTAGCATTTTCAGTGCTACCCAATCAATAAGCTTTGATAACCCATTTAACTCATGTGCAAATCCCTCTTAAATCCAATCCCCTCTCACTCATGTATTTGTCTAACCTATTTTTTAACACTACTCAAGATTTGCGCTTTAATGACGGTACTCGGGAGTTTGTTTCACTCATCCATAACTCTATTACCAGTCGATTGCTCTCCCTATATCCTTTCTAAACCAAAATATCTATTTACTGTAAGCGTATCTTAGATGGATCTAATGACATTACTGATCGTACAGAATGTAAAAAAAAAAAAAAAAAAAAATCATCTGCAGTAATTGCGGCTGAAGACTTATGATTAATATCTTGATTACAGGTTTTCTCGTTGCAGCAGTGTCGAGTGGCGCAAGACACTGCACGGGGAGGGGTGGATGAAGGTACCACTTCCTGACTGCATCTTGAGACGTCTTGGCTCCTTCTTAAGACTTATGTCACGTAAAGAAAACATCAGCGGAGTTTTTTTTTTTTTGGCCACGTAGATTATACACCGAGTTGTGTTTCATAGATATGGTAGTAGACACCGAGAGGTATATATCATTAAGACAGGGTATATACACCGAGTTATGTGTATTTCAAAGACATTGTATATATAATGAGAAGTGTTTATCACAAATGCATGATATATATATACCAAAAGATGTGTATCTCTAAGACAAGTGTATAACTCAAAGACAGGGTATATACTGTACACCTAGTGTATATCTCACAGACAGTATGTATACACCGAGAGATGTGTATCTCTAATACAGGGCATATTCACTAAGCGGTGTATATCCCAAATATAAGATATGCGTATCAAGTGGAGTGTATTTCTTAAAAAAACGTATATTCACCTAAAAGATCGTACCTTAAGACATGGTATTTACACTGACAGATGTAAATACATAAGTGTATTTACACTGAGAGTTAACTGAATCACAGTTCAAGGAATTAAAACATTATTGATACGCAAGGGAAATACCGCCTTACTGAACCACGTATAATCGATAGGCCATAAATGTGAACAACTAATAATTTTATACCATTAACACATAGGATTTCTGGCCACACTAGTATGCAAATGACTAAGGTTGTTCTCCTCTCTCAGCGAAGCCTAATATGACAGCACAAAAATTACCTTCATCATAGACATGCAATAAGATAAACGCTCCAGCTGCTCTAAGTCCTGGCCGACCAGCGCCTCATGCAGTCCCTAGCAACAAATCATAGGAGATAAGATATAGCCTAGTGGAATGCCCTCGGCTACTACGCGAAAGTTTATTGTTGCTCGTAAAATATTTACGATGTCCGCCGAAGCTTTTATCACTCAATAGATAATAATAATAATAATAATAATAATAATAATAATAATAATAATAATAATAATAATAATAATAATAATAATAATAATAATTAATCGCAAAATTTATCATTTAGTCAAAAACATCAGCCATTCAATTCATTCCCCAATCAATCAACCTCATAAGATATGGCACTACCGATAGAAACACATTATATTTAATTTCCTGAGATCCAGCCGAGGCGTTGTTACAAACTCAGGTCATCACCATAAAAATTGAGCCTTAAAGATAATATATATATATATATATATATATATATATATATATATATATATATATATATATATATATTATAATTGAGAGAATGGATCAAAGTAGAATGACCTGGAGAGCGTATAAATCTGTAGGGGAAGGAAGGCGGGGTAGGGTCGTCCAAAAAAGGTTGGAGGGAAGGGGTAAAGGAGGTTTTGTGGGCGAGGGCTTGGACTTCCAGCAAGCATGTGTGAGCGTGTTAGATAGGAGTGAATGGAGACGAATGGTTTTGGGACATGACGATCTGTTGGAGTGTGAGCAGGGTAACATTTTGTGAAGGGATTCAGGGAAACCAGTTAATTGATTTAGTTGGACTTGAGTCCTGGAAATGGGAAGTACAATGCCTGCACTTTAAAGGAGGGGTCTGAGATAGTGACAGCTGGGAGGGACTATTCTCAGCTGTCGTATCTGAGCTCCTCTGCAAAGACAGTGATTATGTATGAGTGTGGTGAAAGTGTTGAATGATAATGAAAGTATTTTCTTTTTGGGGATTTTCTTTC
>WNWK01004284.1:0-22500 GCA_009830355.1 Cherax destructor | reverse complement strand
GTGCTTGCCAAAATGGAAATATTCTGCAAAGGCGTCATAGAGAAATATCAGAAATATTATTGATAACAGGAATGATGTTACTGAACAGAAATGGGATAGTCGTAGGCGCGATGCTATGGATGATGACAGGTGGTTACCAACAGCCTGAGTGATCCGTGACGGAGGATCAAGCGATATGGGTTGTTTCATGAGATGCAATCTACGGATCAGTAAGGTCCTTGAACAGTATGATGCTTGATCAGTAAGGTCCTTGAACAGTATGATGCTTGATCAGTAAGGTCCTTGAACAGTATGATGCTATGATCAGTAAGGTCCTTGAACAGTATGATGCTATGATCAGTAAGGTCCTTGAACAGTATGATGCTTGATCAGTAAGGTCCTTGAACAGTATGATGCTTGATCAGTAAGGTCCTTGAACAGTATGATGCTTGATCAGTAAGGTCCTTGAACAGTATGATGCTTGATCAGTAAGGTCCTTGAACAGTATGATGCTTGATCAGTAAGGTCCTTGAACAGTATGATGCTATGATCAGTAAGGTCCTTGAACAGTATGATGCTTGATCAGTAAGGTCCTTGAACAGTATGATGCTTGATCAGTAAGGTCCTTGAACAGTATGATGCTATGATCAGTAAAGTCCTTGAACAGTATGATGCTTGATCAGTAAGGTCCTTGAACAGTATGATGCTTGATCAGTAAGGTTAAGCATCGTGGGTGGTGTTGTCAACTAGATGGGTGACAATACTAGATTCAAAGACGACGTCATCCATAAAACTTCTGGGGGATGAGAGGTAATCAGGATTGTTCCAAGGAAGGGGAGGGTTGCTTCAATTCCTTGGAGTAAGAGCCCTTCACCAGTATCAACGCCGCCACCCCCCACCCTCCTTGAAGGGTATAAATTTTAGAGGGTGTACAATTTGTGTGTGTGTACTCACTTATTTGTACTCAACTATTCTTGGTTGCAGGGGTCGATTCATAGCTCCTGGCCTCGCCAATTAATAGGTTCACACTCTCCTCTTCTTAAAGCTATGTATGAATCCTGCCTCCACCACATCACCCTCTAGATTGTTCCACTTCCTGACAACTCTATGACTGAAGAAATACTTTCTAACATCCTTGTGACTTATCTGACTTTTCAACTTCCAGCTGTGACTCCTTGTAGCTATTTCCCATCTCTGAAATATTCTCTCACTATCCACCTTGAAAATTCCTCTCAGCATTTTATATGTCGTTGTCATATCCCTTCCCTGTCCATCCTGTCCTCCAGTATCGTCAGGTTGATTCCCATTAACCTCTTCTCGTAGGAAATGCGCTTAGTCTTGTTGTAAACCTTTGCATTTTCTCTAATTTCTTGACGTGCCTGACCAGGTGTGGGTTCCAAACTGGTACTGTATACTCCAATATGGGTCTGACGTACACAGCGTACAGAGTCTTGAATGATTCCTTACTCAGGCATCGAAATTCTATTCTTATGTTTTCTAGGCGTCCATATGCTGCAGCAATTATTTGGTTGGTGTGCACCTCAGGAAATATGCTCGGTATTATACTTACCCCAAGATCCTTTTCCTTGAGTGAGGTTTACAGCCTTTGGCCCCCTGGTGTGTACTCCGTCTGTGGTTATCATGGTTAAGTTCATTTCTTTCTAGGTGCTCCACCATTTTTCTCCATTTCTTTCTAGGTGCTCCACCACTCATCTGATAATCTTCTCCGTGACTTTGCAAACTATTCATGTCGGTGACACTGGATTGTAGTTTAATGCTTCCTGTCTGTCATCTTTCTTGAAAACTGGGACTACATTTTCTGTCTTCCACATCTCGGGTAGTTGCCCCGTTACGATTGATGTATTGAAGATTGTTGTTAGTGGCACGCAGAGTGCCTCTGCTCCCTCTCTCAGGACTCATGGAGAGATAGAGTCCGTTCCCACCCACTTTGACATATCTAGTTCGCTTAGCAGTCTCTTCACCTCCTCCTCGGTCGTGTGTTGTGTGTCAAGCACTTGTTGGTGTACCATGCCATCCCAGGTTCCTGGAAGCCTTTCTGTCTTAACTGAAAATACCTACCTAAATCTCTTACTGAGCTCCTCACATACTTCTTGATAGTTTCTTGTGATCTCCCCTCCTTCCTTCCACAGTCTAATTACCTGGTCCTTGACTGTTGTTTTTCTCGTGATGTGGCTGTACAACAGCTTCGGGTCAGATTTGGCTTTCGATGCTATGTCATTCTCGTATTGCAGCTGGGCCTCTCCCCTCATCCACGAATATTCATTTCTGGCTCTTTGGCTCGTCTTTTTATTTTCCTGAGTCCTTTGTGTTCTACACCTTTTCCGTGCTCTAGCGCACCTAGCTATGGCCTCTCTACACCTTCGGGTGAACCAAGGACTCATTCTAATCTTCCCATTGTTTCTCTTGCCCTTGGGTACGAATTTCTCCTCTTATTCCCTGCACTTTACTGCACATCGTGTGTGTGTGTGTGTGTGTGTGTGTGTGTGTATTCACCTATTTGTGGTTGCAGGGATCGAGTCATTGCTCCTGGCCCCACCTTTTTACTGATCGCCACTAGGTCCTCTCCCTCTTTGCTCCATCAGCTTTATCAAACCTCGTTTTAAAACTATGTATGGTTCCTGCCTCCACTACGTCACTTTCCAGACTGTTCCACTCCCTGACAACTCTATGAGTGAAGAAATAATATTCTAACATAACTTTGACTCATCTGAATCTTCAACTTCCAACTGTGATCCCTTTTTTCTGTGTCCCATGTCTGGAACATCCTGTCTCTGTCCACCTTGTCAATTCCTCGCAGTATTGTATATGTCGTTATCATGTCTTCCCTAATCCTCCTGTCCTCCAGTGTCGTCAGGTCGATTTCCCTTAACCTTTGCGTGTGTGTGTGTGTGTGGGAGAGGGGAGGGGTTGTATGTGTGTGCGAGGTATATATACCGAAAGGTGAGTATCACAAATGCGTGATAAATATACCGATATATGTGTATCTCTAAGACAAGTATATATCTCAAGGACAGGGTATATACTGTACACACTGCGTACTCACCTATTGTACTCACTTAATTGTGGTTGCAGGGGTCGATTCATAGCTCCTGACCCCTCGTGTGTGTGTGTGTGTGTAGATGTGCGTGTAATTGTTTATGTAGGTGTGTGTGTATGTGTGTCTGCGTTTGAGTCTGTGTGTGTCTTTGTGTGTCTGTGTATGTCTGTGTATGTCTTTGTGTGTCTGTGTGAGAGTTGAAGTTAAGACAGGCTGAGACAGGATCCAGTAGGTTAAAGTGTCAAATTGAAGCAGGCTTTTATAACAAACTGAAGTAGGCTTCCATAACAAACTGAAGCAGGCTTCCATAACAAACTGAAGCAGGCTTCCATAACAAACTAAAGCAGGTTTCCATAACAAACTGAATCAGGCTTCCATAACAAACTGAATCAGGCTTCCATAACAAACTGAAGCAGGCTTCCATAACAAACTGAAGCAGGTTTCCATAAGAAACTGAAGCAGGTTTCCATAAGAAACTGAAGCAGGCTTCCATAACAAACTGAAGCAGGCTTCCATAACAAAATGAAGCAGGCTTCCATAACAAACTGAAGCAGGCTTCCATAACAAACTGAAGCAGGCTTCCATAACAAACTGAAGCAGGCTTCCATAACAAACTGAAGCAGGCTTCCATAACAAACTGAAGCAGGCTTCCATAACAAACTGAAGCAGGCTTCCATAACAAACTGAAGCAGGCTTCATAACAAACTGAAGCAGGCTTATAACAAACTGAAGCAGGCTTCCATAACAAACTGAAGCAGGCTTCATAACAACTGAAGCAGGCTTCCATAACAAACTGAAGCAGGCTTCCATAACAAACTGAAGCAGGCTTCCATAACAAACTGAAGCAGGCTTCCATAACAAACTAGAGAAAGATAAGTAAACATAGACACTACCTCCAAAAGAGCTGAGGTAAGATAGATTAGCAAGATGAGCTAGGATAAAGTAGCAGCCTGACCCAGGATAAAGCAGCAGGCTGAGCTGGGATAAAGCAGCAGGCTGAGCCAGAATAAAGTAGCAGCCTGACCCAGGATAAAGCAGCAGGCTGAGCTGGGATAAAGCAGCAGGCTGAGCCAGAATAAAGTAGCAGCCTGGCCCAGGATAAAGCAGCAGGCTGAGCTGGGATAAAGCAGCAGGCTGAGCTGGGATAAAGCAACAGGCTGAGCTGGGATAAAGCAGCAGGCTGAGCCAGAATAAAGTAGCAGCCTGACCCAGGATAAAGCAGCAGGCTGAGCTGGGATAAAGCAGCAGGCTGAGCCAGAATAAAGTAGCAGCCTGACCCAGGATAAAGCAGCAGGCTGAGCTGGGATAAAGCAGCAGGCTGAGCCAGAATAAAGTAGCAGGGTGAGCTAGGATAAAGCAACAGGCTGAGCCATAATAAAGCAGCAGGCTAAACAAAGATAAAACAGCAGGCTGAGCTAGGATAAAGTAGTAGGCTGATCCAGGATAAAGCAGCAGGTTGAGCCAGAATAAAGCAGCAGGCTGAGCCAGGCCAAGGCAGAGGGAGGCGGGGCGAGACTAGAGTGCCACCCTGGGACCTATTCCTCGGCACCAGCTTTCTGCGTCGACACCCACCTTATTTACGACCTCCCTTCCTCCCTCCCTCCCTTCTTCCCACTCCCTTCCTTTCTCCCTCCCTTCCTCCATCCCTTCCTTCCTCTCTCCTTTCCTCTCTCCCTTCCTTACTCCTTCCGGTCCTCCCTCCCTCGCTTCGTTCCTCCCTCCCTTCGTTCCTCCCTCCCTGCCTCGCTTCGTTCCTCCCTCCTTTCCTTCCTCCGTTCCTCCCTCCTTTCCTCCTTCCTTTCCTCCTTCCTTTCCTTCTCCCTCCCTTCTTCCCTCCTTCCCTCCCTCCTTTCCTTCTCCCTCTCTCTCTCCCTTCCTTTTTTCTTCCCTCTCTCCCTCCTTTGCTTCCTTCTTCCCTTTCTTCCTTCTTCCCTCCCTTTCTCATTCGCTTCTTATGCTACTTTTCCCTGCCTCCCTTGCTTCCTTACTAACTCTTCTGTTACCTTTCTCTATGTCTGTCTATGTCTATGTCTATCTCCCCCTTCTCAATCTATTTTGCCACCCTTCTTCTTTTTGTCACTCCCTCCCTCCCTTATTCTCATACTCTTCTCTCCACATCAACGTATTTCTCAGTTACTAAAATGGTTTTCACACGCTCTTTAACAAGAGTACGAATAATGTAAATAATTTCTGCAAGCAATGTTGTTATAGCAATTGCAAGATAAGTTGGATAACTAGAACTTTCAAAACAAGAGATGACAAACCAGTGATAACACTCTTAAGGTCACTCGTTCTCTCTAGGATGGACTATTGATGTATACTAACGGTCCTCTTCAAGGCAAATGAAATTGGTGAGCCGAAAAATGTGCAGATAAGCTTCATACAATAGCTCTTATAAACTCAGTCAAGCACTTAAATTACTGGGAGCGTCTGAAGTCCCTCGAACTGTACTCCTTAGAACGTAGGCGAGAGAGATACATTGTGATCTACCCCTGTAAGTTTCTGGAGGAACTGGTCCCAGACCTGCAAACCAAAATAACTATACATATGAATGCAAGAAGCTTGGCAGACGGGAATTATTACTACACTGAGAGATAACTTAATAAATATAGAGGACCACGACTCTTCAGCGCCCTTCCTTCATGCATAAGGGCGATTACCAACAAACCCCTGGATGTCTTTAAGAGAGAAATCGACAAATTCTTGAAATAAGTTCCTGACCATCCGAGTTGTGGTGCATACGTTGAACTGTAGACGGTGGGCACCAACAGCCTAATCGATCAGGCCAACAACCAGGAGGCTTGGTCTGGCAACTGAGATGTTTTTGTATGCGTCGAGTCTCAGCTCCTGGCCCCGCCTCCTAAACTACTGGATTTATTTGGGCCTTATCAATTCTTCTCTTATCATGTCATGGCTGTGCCTCATTCTTATTCTCATTCTCATTCTTAAATTTTATAACTTATGTCAACAAGCAGGAGTTTATCGTAATATTTCTGTCAAGTCCCACAAAAACTAATGTTTTGTAATTTTTCTGTCATGTCCAAAATGACTAGTGTTATTGTAATATCTCTGACATATCCAATAATGTAATATTAATGCCATGTCCAAAGTAAATAATATTACTGTAGCATTTACACCATGTCCAGAGTAACTAATGTTATTATATAGTATTTGTGCCATGTCCGAAACACCTGATGTCATTAAAGTGGCAAGTAGCAAGACACGTTTGCTTCGTACCTTGGCTCCAAACTTCGTACTGGCGACACTAGTGAAAAAAACAACATATCCTTCTTAGGCCAAAAACTATTTCTTACATACTGTTTATAGAAAACCTCTGGAGATGCTTTGTTCAGATTAGGTTTTGATAAAACTATCCACAACTATGGAGACCTTACTTCTAACCATGTAACACTTACATCTAACCATGTAACACTTACATCTAACCATCTAACACTTACATCTAACCATGTAACATCTGCAAACATCCTACCGCAGGACACCACCTCAGAAACAGCTCGGCCGACCAACAACTCCAGGAGAGCAGCCAACCTCCATCAAGTGCTCTGCAAACACCAACTCCAGCAAGCGCCCTAAAACAAACCTTTTGCACAAAAAAAGGCAATAGCAAAAATTATACCTTGTACCAACTCAGCGCCATGCATGTATGAAACTTGCATAAATGTGTGCCGCTGACGGGTAGTGTGGAATACCCCATCCTATGATTTTCATGAATAACACTACACACACACACACACACACACACACACACACACACACACACACACATACACACACACACACACACACACACACACACACACAACCTTTATTAAAATGCACCAAAGTGGTTAGGCCACTTACCTTTATTACCCTCATCTCCCCACCTGCTCACCGATCCTTTTTTCATATTCCATCCTTACCTATCCTTCTTCCTTCCCCATCTCACCAAACCTCTGGTCATAAATCGTCAATCGCCAAAGTTAGACTGTCGTCCATTAGGGAAAAAATGAAATAAAATATCAATTATAACATTTTACAATCTCGGTAAATGTTATCATAGACAGAGGGGGGTTAAAAAAATTTTTGAAGCAAAGCCAGAACACTTGGATCCATTGATACTTTCGACAAAACACTGCCATGTCATCACGTTTTCGTTCTAATGTCAACGTCTTACCTTGCAGAGCAAGATGTAATTGGGGCAAGGATTCTTTCTGTGTAGGGCTTTATCAATTAATGCAATTACCGACTCGCTAAAGCTCTAAACAAAGCGAAACGTTGTCGAAATGCGAATCCGTTCAGCAAATTGATGGTTTTTTTTCTCTTAGATAGTACATAATGTGCTACCACATAAATACGTGTGCCCATGTGGTGCCACATGGATAGGTATTCCCATATACAGCAGGATGGATGTGTGCCGCCACATGGATGTATGCCGCCACATGGATACATAGTCCTACATACATAAGTGTTGCAACATATTATGGGTGTTTCCGTGTGTTCTATGAGTGTGTTCCTGCCCAGTCATACGAAGAGTGCGACCCTGGGTAGGACGTTGGTCCTGGATGAATGATGAAGAGGTTACCGGCTTATCCAGTGAAGTCTTTTACCGTCAAATCCTAAATGTGATTGTCCTTGGCGACTGCAGTGACGCGGGCAACCCCGGTCCTTGATGCAGACCTTGAGGATTGTTTTACACCGGCAAGCGATTGCTGTTTTGGTGCGTGTGCTTGTCTGTTTGTCTGCTATTTACTCTGTCTATCTTCCCCTTCGCCTTGTTCTGGAGAAACTCCGAGGGTAAAGACCTCTTTGTTTTGATAAAGGGTTCAACTTGTTTATGCAGGAGAGAAAAAAATTATAGTCTTCTTTTTCTTATCTTCTTTTTCCCCTTGTGTCACTCAGCCTGCCTGTTATCACACCTGCTCATCTGCTTTCTTTCTAAATGTGGAAACTCCTAAACGACTGGACGCCTTCCTGGGCGCATTCGACCATTGGTCTTTTAGCTACCAAGGAAAAATTATGGAGTGTAGAAAAATAAAATAAAAACAAGGAAAGGAAGAGGAAGAAGAAAAATGATGATGATGAAGAAGAAAAAACACAAAAAGAATAACGAGTTTACTAGAGGGCGAAAGAAGAAAGAAGACTCGAGAGAGAGAGGAGACTATAGTTAACATGCAAAAGAGTTGTCATATTGCTGTAAGATAAGAAGACCATCTCTTGGTGTACAGACCTGGTGTGCTCCCCCGTGGAGGCATTACTTAGAAGGAAGGCTCGCAGATAACTCCATAGGAAAAGCTACAAACATAAGAGAAGTTGCAAAATTAGTAACTGTAGCAATAGCATCAGCCCAAACAGCAACGAGAAGAAGAGAAAAAATCTCAAGAAGCAACTTTTACATGTTCCTTGAGTAAATAACAGCGACTTTGAGTAAATAACAGCGACTTTTACACTTAGCCACCGAGGCTTCAGCATCTACTCTTTGACTTCCTTTTCATTAAATTTTTGTATGCTCGTTACCGAAATAAAAAACTTATTTTGTAAATAAAAATAATTATTTTATAAATAAAATTAAAAATATTTATTTGGTAAATAAAAATAAAAATATTTATTCTGTAATGAGTAAAAATATATTTACAGCATAAGTTTGGGCCTGACCCACCCTAGTATGATTTATAAGAATTCTGGGTTCTACCTCTCCATCTGCTGTAGACGCTAGAGACTCCAAAATTAAATCTTTCTTTTATATTTTAGAATGTTTGTACACATTATTTTCACTGGGAATTTCTAGTTTAATAAGATTCGAACTTGTGTGTCATGTGCCTGATACTGAGTATGTCCGTGTGACCAATATGGTTGCAACTCCACAGATGACTTCCCTCATACCCAAATAAAGTACAGTGCGATCTCATTCACACCTCGAAGACGCCAAACAGTTAGATATCCTCCAGCAGGAGGAACTATGCTTGTGGTAGGTCATTCAATAACACAGTAACACTAAAACCCATCGCTCCCTTCAGATGATGTAATTGTAATAGTCTTTTAATTGGCTCGGCTGGTAGCACACTCAGCTCACATATTGAGTGTCCGTGGTTTGATCCCCGGCACAAGTGGAAACGTTGGACATGTTTCCTTACACCTGCTACCCCCTGTTCACCTAACAGTGGGGTAGGTACCTGGGTGTTAGTCAACTGAAGTGGGTGGCCTTCCAGGGAGGGGGTGGTAGCATACCTTAGATAATACTGGGCTATGAAATGAGCTGAGGTGGGATAACAGATCTTAGCTTGTAAAACTGATGTGTGTAATTAAAAAAAAAGTTCGACAATCAATTTGAAGATATTTAATTAATACATAAAGTCTACGTATAAACTTAACCTCCCCCTTCTCGGTACAACAGATAAAAATAATAATAATAATAATAATAATAATAATAATAATAATAATTATTTTTATTATTATTATTATTATTATTATTACTATTACTATTATTATTATTATTATTATTATTATTATTATTATTATTATTATTATTATTATTATTATTAATTAAATTCACGGAGAGGCGCTAAACCATAAGAGCGATACATACAGCACCTGAGAGCTTGCAGAAATTCATGTTTGATCCAAGGAAGCGGAGAGTAACTCAAATTATTTAGACCAAGATCCCTTCAGCATCATTAAGGCATCACCTCTTTTAATTAAGACTGGGATGATGAGAGACAGTCGAGGGTAAATGTTACTTCACATAAAAGACTAGGCTGCCAGAGCTAACAAGACGGCAATTATTACTAATTGTAATTACGAGTGGTTTGTAATTAGAACCTTTGGTCATTAAATAATGTAAAAGAGGAAGACAAGCTGGAGGTAATGGAGAGAGGTAGGTCTCAAAACTCGTACATTCTCTCTAAAAAAAAAAAGTAACGCCAAACAGTGGCATGGAACTCCGAGACAAAAGAAGAATGCAACGCAAAAGCTCGTATATAATTCATTTACAGAGTTATGGATCACTGGGAGAAACTTTTAACTGAAGTTTTAAGTGCAAAAAAAATATATATATAATAATACTGTCTAAGAACAAGTTGGGCAAGCACTTTTCAAATATCAGGTTGAACATTACATTGTTCTACGCAGGGGCTGGCTGTGCTGAATGAAACGCTAAAGATAGTTCTGCAAGAACTTTATGAAGAACTGGTACTAATGGGAAAATATAATGAGTGTTGGTAATATTTAGCAGTGATACAGTAGCTGTAGTAAATCACCATCAACTCTTCTTTCACCTTTCATTTTAAACTTCTATTCATATGGATAAGTAAAGTGTTATGAACACTTGTCAATGTTCAATAATAACCAACGTAAAACAGAAACTCAGAAGATTAATTCCTTTGTATATTTCGATCCCCATCTGCTGAAGAGGATCTCAGAAGCGGATCGAAATATGGGTTTCTATTGAGCATCTAATCATATTTTTCTAGACATCATGGTAGAGCTCATTCATTTTTTTAAGACAGCAGTGTAGGTGGAAGATGCGGAGAGCGGTAAGAGAGCTTTCTGTTATACTAGTACCTTCATATCATCTATCTAGACAGAATTAGAATTAGATTGTTGTTAGTTCCGACAAATATTCTTCCTACATATTACTTTATTACACCACACGCACTTCAAGAAGGTTCGTTTCTCCACACATTTCAAGGACTCTCAAGTTACTCCACCACACCCTTCAAGGACTCTCAAGTTACTCCACCACACCCTTCAAGGACTCTCAAGTTACTCCACCACACCCTTCAAGGACTCTCAAGTTACTCCACCACACCCTTCAAGGACTCTCAAGTTACTCCACAACACCCTTCAAGGACCCTCAAGTTACTCCACAACACCCTTCAAAGACCCTCAATTTACTCCACCACACCCTTCAAGGACCCTCAAGTTACTCCACAACACCCTTCAAAGACCCTCAAGTTACTCCACCACACCGTTCAAGGACTCTCAAGTCACTACACAACAGCCTTAAAGGACCCTCAAGTTACTCCACAACACCCTTCAAAGACCCTCAAGTTACTCCACCACACCCTTCAAGGACTCTCAAGTCACTACACAACACCCTAATAGAACCCTCGAGTTACTCCACCACGCTCAACAAGAAGCCTCAAATTACTCCACTACACCCTATAAGAAGCCTAAATTACTCGACAGCACCCTACAGGAACCCTAAATTACTCCACAACACCCTATCAGAAGCCTAAATTACTCCACAACACCCTTCAAGAATCCTAAATTGCTCCAGAACACCATACAAGAACCTTCAAATTACTCCACCATACCATACAAGAAACCTTAAATTACTCCACATGAAGTAATGCCAGCAGGCCAGATATGGAACACTGGAATATACTCCGAGATTAAGAACAACGATCTAAGAGGGTAAAGAGGAGTGCATTTGGGTATGCGCATATCAATATTTTATAAATTACAAATAAATTTAGGCTACTTTGCTCAAAATTTCTGGAATGTTATTCTCAGTAAAAAAAAAAAAAGCCTTGACTTGGTAGGGGTTGGGAATTGGGGGTAAGGATGTGCCTTGAATGCTGGTAAAGGGCTCTTGGCCCAGGAAATTGGAGCCACTTCCTCTTTATCGGATCAACTCTGATTATCTCCCAATTACTATTACTACTGCTACTACTACAAGTACTACTTATACAACTATTATTACTACTACTACTACTAATAACAACAACAACAACAACAACAACAACAACAACAACAACAACAATAATAATAATAATAATAATAATAATAATAATAATATTATTATTATTATTATTATTATTATTATTATTATTATTATTATTATTATTATTATTATTAAAGTTATCATCTATCTCCATATTCCTTAATAATTATTTCTCTGAGACTGTCCAAATTATATACAATCATAAAAACAACTACCACCGTGATTGAACGGAAAGTGATGGTAGGTGTTACGATCTTTCTAATCTGTGACAGACGTCCTCTGTGACGGACGGACTGTGTGACGGACGGACTGTGTGACGGATGTGCTGTGTGACGGACGGACTGTGTGACGGATGTGCTGTGTGACGGACGGGCTGTGTGACGGACGGGCAATGTGACGGACGGGCTGTGTGACGGACGGGTTCTGTGAGGGGCGGGTTATGTGACGGACAAGGGGAGGTTGTGAGGGGTCGGGTCGGGAGGACAAAGCACACAAGAGGGCGTAACATTAAGCTGTTTAAGGTGCTCAGGTAGGGAGGGGCTCGCTAGGGTGTTTACAACTCTGATGAGAATAAATGATGGACAGTCATGAACGTTGAGAGAGGAAGAGAGAGAGAAAGAGAGACAGTCAGACAAATAGACAGACAGACAGAGACAGAGAATGGTTGGGAGAGAACATCCTCCAGATAATTAAAGAGCTGTCATGTATTAACTAAACGTTTGAGGCAAGGATAGTAAATAAGAAGGCTCTCTTCCTACCCTCCACTCCCTCTTGCCACTGCTGGTATGAAACAGAGGAGGAAAAAAAACCTGTCCCATAAGTCTGGAACCATAGGGGTAAAACAAAAAAGGGAGGCAGGAACGTGTTTAATGTATCGATCATTATGACTAATACAAGAATCCAGATGAGATATCCAGTCAACAAGTACACGGGAGACGGTATTATGAGTGATGGTTTTACAAGTGTCGATGATACGCTCCAGCAAATGTTGCAACGTTGAATTTTCTCCGTGAACACCAACCCCATTCGTCGTATACCTGTTGACTGGTTATCTCATCCGCATTCGTGTATTATCTGCATTCGTGTATCTATGCATAAAAGCCCTTATTATTACCGTCTTTTTTTTCGATTTCTCTATGTTTCAAAGTTATGGAACAACCTGTATACTATACCATGTTGATAAAATATCATGGGACTTACTAGAAAGATGGAAGTAAATGAAAGACAACTGTTACTACTGCTTCTACTTATTAGTACTGATCCTACGGTTACCCGCGTTACTCCACTGCCTCTCGTAGAGCTGTGTGTACCAGCGGTTCTACCTCTGGTTACCACTAGTTCTGCTACTGGATACTGTGGCGCAGGTGGCAGGTCACTACCACACTCACCACCACCGCTACTTCCACTTTTACCGCTACTGTTAATATCGACCTGGGTGACTCGTTCTTATCTGTTCGTCCTGAAGTAGTTGAACTGGCATTAGGAATCCGTATGTTACAGTTTTTCTCCGCACAGTACGTAGTTGAATTCTGTTTGTAAAAATGTTTGTCCAGCTAGTTCTGAAAACACTGTTTTTTTTTCTTGTTGACAGTGTCAGCGGATAGTTTATTCCATTCTTCTTGCAAAAAAAAAAAAAAAAAAATACTTTACACACGCTCGTGTTTCGTCTTTCACTTCGAAGATTCTCTCCATTGTTTTGAGATTTTGCCCCATTTTGCATTTCCGGTTGTTCTTCGTGTTGGAGTGTACCAAAATTGTTCTAGATCTTAAAGGGCTGAATGAGGTCTCGTAGTCTGTTTCAGTAGAGAGAAAAGTCGACGTGCTTCTAGTCAATATTTTTTTGCATAGTGATGGTGAGAGCTCAGTTGCTCTTCCCTGTAACCTCTGCAGTCTATTTTCGTCGATTGTGAAACTTGGAGATCATAAATGACGAGAGAGAGAGACAGAGAGAGAGAGAGAGAGAGAGAGAGAGAGAGAGAGAGAGAGAGAGAGAGAGAGAGAGAGAGAGAGAGAGAGAAAAGTGAGAGAGGGAGAGAGAGATAGGGAGGGAGAGAGAGATAGGGAGGGAGGGAGAGAGAGATAGGGAGGGAGGGAGAGAGAGATAGGGAGGGAGGGAGAGAGAGAGAGGGAGAGAGAGAGAGAGAGAGAGAGAGAGAGAGAGAGAGAGAGAGAGAGAGAGAGAGAGAGAGAGAGAGAGAGGGAGGAGAGAGAGGGGTGGGATAGAGATAGGGAGGGAGAGAGAGAGGGAGGGAAAGAGAGAGAGGTGGGAGAGAGATAGGGAGGGAGAGAGAGAGGGAGGGAAAGAGAGAGAGGGAGGGAGAGAGAGAGGAGAAAAGGGTGGGGCACAATTTCGTCCGCTTCCACCTATGTATAGTATGCACCATTCTCTGGTATGACCTGTCCACTCACCCTTCCTCCTAACCCGTATCGAACATCTTAGTGAGGACACTTTAGACGACGTTTCGGTCCGTCCTGTGACTTTCATTCTTCAGACATCAGTAACAAGGAAGAATCATCTTAATGGCTCATGTCCGGCCTTGTCGTTGCAGCAGCACCTTCGTGGACACCAGAGGGACGTGACGTAAGTGTTATGGCCGAATACTTTATCGGCAGACGGAAGACGTCAACAAATAATATTTAATTCACTGGGAAACGCTACAGCCATAAGGGTCATACAGCGTCTGGAAAATAGAAGGCAATCAGCCTTACTCCAGTGAAAGGGTGGCAGCAGCCTTTACTAGCATCAAGAGATGCTAGTGAAGAAGAATATAACTATTATACCAGTGTTACTCTAATGATGAACTTCAGTTCATCAACAAGCATTCATAACTCGCCTAGATTACATTTGCAACATATTCTTAGAGTTAAATTTTAAAGTCTTGTCAAAATGCACCTCACCTTTGCAACATATTCTAAGAGTACAAAGTATTTTTTTGAAGTCTTGTCAAAATACTGCTCCAAGACACATGTGCATAGCACTTGCAACATTGAAATCATATTCTGCAATGGTGTTATCTCCTCATCACTATCATGAGCTCGCTGCTTCATCTACGTGGTTTCAGCCTCGGTCAGAGGTCCTCAGTTAGAGACCATCTGCTGAGGAAGGTATGTGAATGAGGCCAAAATCCACATATCTGTTACACCTGCTTCATTTTACTCTCCCTCTCCAGAGAGATTCCAAGAAGCTGGTGAGGCGGTTTTTGAACCAAAGAATTTGACCATTTCTATTCTTCCTTGGATCGAACCTGAATGCCTCCCATACGTGCTCAGCACTCTCTCTCTAAATATATTAACAAAACAACAATAACATCAATAATAATAATAATGATAATAATAAAAATAATAATAATAATAATAATAATAATAATAATAATAATAATAATAATAATAATAATAATAATAATAATAATAATAATAATAATAATAATAATAATAATGATAATAATAATAATAATAATAATGATAATAATAATAATAACAATAATAATAATATTAATAGTAATAATAATAATAATAAAAAAAAAATACTATCCAGGTGGTTTTCACTTTTCATTGAGCAGTAATCCATGCAAACGGCTCCAACTTTACCCTATACCCAGTTTGTACGTAAATACTAAATCACCTCAAAATAAAACCATTGCTGATCCCTTTCTATGAATTAAGTTTGCGTAAGACAACAGCGTTCAGCTCATAAATCTCATGGAATGTATTTTTTTCCTTAATCGTGCAGAACCTTTCTGAACTAGTGGTTAACAGTGTATAGGCTCGGGTAACAAAGCCTGCAAACCTTTCTGAAAGAGGACCTCAGGGTGAGCATAGTTTCGAGCATCTCGCCTGTGGCACACGCGAGACTGGCACATTTCGTATACACACAGAGAGATAGAAACAGAAGAAACTCTTCCACTGACCAGTGTTAACTGACATTCATTATCAGTAACGTTGCAACAATATTCTCTCAATCCAAGAACACTGTTTTGAGTTTATTTATTTTTTTCTAGAGTCCGAAAACATGATAACACATCTTGTGGTATTAAATTTTTTAACGGGATAACCTCAGTCAAATGAGCGAAAGCTCGGCTGAACTCGTCCTCATATGTCTAAGACCCACCTCAGGAGAATTTTAGAAAGAATAAAAAGTTGCACTACAGAGACTGGAACAAAATACACAAATAACCCGCACGTAGGAAACTGAAACTTATAACGACGTTTCGGTCCGACTTGGAAAATTTACTAAGTTCAGGAGATTTTGTTTTACCCAACATCTGACAACACAATACTATTAGCTACCTTGGCAAGGGAAAATATTACAACTTCGAATACATGGAAATTAAGAACTCTGGTATTTTTAAATCCATGTACGACGCAAGTCCCAGGAATTATTGTCTTCGCAGAATCATACGGTGAAAGCAATAAGCAAATGGATTTAAGTCTTATGTTTCTTAGTGATTTAATGTCTTTTAAAAGCTGGCGTGTCTATGTTATTATCAGATTACTAAAATAATGTTAGAGCTTTATGACTTATATGCAACTGGGCAACACAACACAGTGAGTAGACTTTATGCTGAATAGAGACGTTAAGTAAAGCGTTGACTTTATTACGGGGCTCGATTGATAGCTGAAATAAATGATGAGGTATGGCATCATCTTCATCGAGCCCCTTATGGGGCTCGGTGGACTACGTCAACATACGTTTTGTTGCTGTACTGAATATTGTGGGTGTCAATGGCATTAGAATCTCCAGGCAGAATTTCAAGAATTATAAATCTTTGTTTTCACTCTTTACAGTCTTTGTTACGTCTTCCAATGGTGATATCATAAGGTTCTTTGGAATGAGGCAGAATCTGATAGCCATTCAGCCTGGGCGAGCATACCACAAGGTAATGCGCTTGGTCCCGTCTTGTGGAATGTATCCTTCAACGACCTACGGAATCGTATTCATGATTCCCATGTAAACATAGACGATAGCGCTCAAACCTTTACCTGTCTTAAACAAAAGAGGAGATGCCCTTCTGTAGTGAATACCAACGATCTTTGTTCTTCTATTACATATCTACACTCTCTTTCCACCTTTATTGATTCTGTTTCATCTAATTTCACCTTCTTCATCCTTACTTTAATTTTCTCTCGCCTAGCTTAATCCTAATCCGTAATTCAGTTTCCACTCACCTAAGTACATCATCCTCAAATCTGTGTTAATTCTTCACACCTAATTTCATTCTCCTCCCACTTATCTTCACCCTCCTCCCACCTAACTTCCTCCTCCCACCTAAATGCACCCTCCTCCCACCTAACTTCATCCTCCTCCCACCTAACTGCACCCTCCTCCCATCTATGTTCATCCTCTTCGCCACTAATTTAATTTTCCTCACGCAGTCGTGATTGCCTGTGCGTCTGTTCTTTCTTGTGTTACGTCTTGCCGTTAGAGAGCATCATAGCGGAACTAATCACTTCTCCGAAAACTAATTCAATAAAGACCATGAGGGAGACGCTGGATAAACTGGGCGAGTGCATGACATGTTTATACATAACAATGGTTTATGTACATTTGAATGGAAAACTGAGCCAGATGATCAAATTACATGAAAATAAGTTGCATGATATCGTGCTATTTACACAGTATATACAATTTTTTTTTTTTAAGGAATAATAATTTTGCAAACTAAACCGTTAGTCGAAGAGAGGTAAGTTTACCTCGCCTCAGTTACGTTGAGGTTAGAATAATTTAATCTAAGTTTAGCTCACTTTTTTGTAGCTGTAGTCCATATATTTCCTTGCAAATTTAAATAAGATGTCCCATTAGCCTTTAAAGATGTGTAAATTGACCCTTACTACAAATTAGGAAGGGCCACAAAAAAAAGAAAAGAAAGTATTAAAACATTCAAAAAAGATACAGATTTCTGTCAAATCCTCTTCAAGATTATACACACGTTACAACTTTAACAGAAAAATCTTAGTTTTCTACTTTGGCTTTACAGTTGATGCTTGGTGAAAACAATGGAGCGAGGGGAAAGAAAAACTAAAAGCTATTTTTACTTGCAAAATATATGCAGTTGACTCAGCCTGTTAAACAATACACACACCTGCAGCTTGCCTAATAAATAATATGTGTTTCACGCAAGAATTCTCAGCAAAATATTTGAACGCGTAAGCGCAAACGATATTGCTTTACAAGAGATGGCGAATCCTCTAAAATTAAACAATGTTTACGCAATATATTACAGCCACCTGCTATATACGATACTCTGTATGTAAAAGAAATCTTGGTACGTTCCCAGTATGGGTGTTGTGGCCTTGGCTCCATACGTGAGCTAAATAATATAATGTAGTGACCATTATTGTGGTGGTGGGTACGACAACAGTGCTGCAGGGTGCGACAACGTAAACACACCTTGGTGAGCGTTGGCGGAGGTACGAACCATAAATCAACATGTTGAGAGTGTTTTGTGTGTCCCGTGAGACTTAAGCCAGATTTATTTGTTTTGGAAATGAAGAGGTAAAGAAGAGGGGGGAGGGGCATAGACTATACTTTGGCCAATGAATGTTGAGAGAAAAAATCTGATAATTACGTCCAGTTTTCGTCTATAGAAACGTAACCCAAAAAAAGTAAAGAAGTCAATAAGATTAATAATTACGCGTGGTATTTTATCTCCTCTCTATGCACGCTTTCTCTCTTCTCACTCACACGTCCGCTTGTCTTATTTCTCCTCACTGGTCATCTTCCTTTCTTCGTCCCTCTTTTTGGACTTCCAGGTCCTCTATTATCTGTCTCTTCCACGTACTCTCATGTAATTATCCCATGCCATTTACTTTTTGTTCCTCCTGTCCTCTTCATCTTCCACACCTTTCGCCTCCTCTTCCACACCTTCCTCTTTTCTCACTATGAAGAGTGGAAGCTATTATCTGTAGTGTGTGGGTAGTTGTGTTGTGGGACGCGGGTAGTAGGTGAGGGAGCAAGGCAGGTAGTGACAGAGAAATGAAAGGGAAGGAGGAAGGGAGGGAGTAAGGAAAAAGGGAGAGAGAGCGGGAGAGGGAGTAAGGAAAGAAGAGAGGGAAGAGACGCCACATGTAATTCTTGCTTGTCACCGGATATCACCTCCTCACAACGTGTTCTTATACGGAAGCAAATTGAAACCACATTACAACGTGTGTAAATAAACTGTGTAATAGAGCTTATGTCATTTCTTATAAAGGTGTAGTTTGTGTGTGTACTCGTCTAATTGTGGTTGCAGAGGTCGAGTCCCAGATGCTGGCCTCCCACCTCTTAACTTACAATCGACAGTCTCTATTGGTCTCTGACCTCTTTGGACCTGTTATATGTAATCCTGAAAGTGTATATGGAGAATGGATCTACCATTTCGTGATCGAACTTTCTCCCTGTGTTATTAATTTCCATCCTTGCCCCTTTCACTTATGTGCCTCTCATTTCAATTAGTCTGTCCCCTATCAACCTTGTCTAATCCTCCAAGAATCGCGTATGTCATTATCTTTTCTCCTCTGGTCTTACTCTTTACAGTCTTTCTCAGAGCTCATTTCCTTCTAATCTAAGATTAGTCTTGATACAAACCTCAGGGCATTATCGAGTTTCTGAAGATGCTTGACCAGGTGTGAGATTCCTGCTGGTGCTGCATGCTCTATTTTAGGCTTGTTATATATTATGTGTAGAGTTCAAAAACAATCTTAGTTAAAATCCCTGGAGACAGTTTTGAGAATAGCTAAACTCATACGCTACCGATGTTTTGCACACACCTCTGGCTTATAATATTTTTCATGTTATATTCATCCCCACATCTTTCTCCTAAAAGGATAATAGTATTTTCTCAACTCCCAGACTTTGGATCGCTTGACCAGGTGTGAGATTCCTGCTGGTGCTGCATGCTCTATTTTAGGCTTGTTATATATTATGTGTAGAGTTCAAAAACAATCTTAGATAAAATCCCTGGAGACAGTTTTGAGAATAGCTAAACTCATACGCTACCGATGTTTTGCACACACCTCTGGCTTATAATATTTTTCATGTTATATTCATCCCCACATCTTTCTCCTAAAAGGATAATAGTATTTTCTCAACTCCCAGACTTTGGATCGCATGTCAGTAGCCCTTCACAAGCAACCACATGTCTAACCACCTTTGCAAGTTATGCAGATCTTCTTGTATCTTATCTTAATCATCTTCCATTTTCATTTTTCTCTTTAACTTCATTTCACTGGCACACACCTGAATGTAGGATTGAATCCTCTCTGATTTGGGCCGGAATAAAATCTTTATTGGCCCTGGGCACCCTCTTAATTGTAGGTACCCAAGATAGATCCCTAGATGAATATTTGTATTGCATGTAATATATAGGTTTCATTTGGACCTATACACTGTATAAACTGCAAATAATTTAATTAATACGAATGAGAAGGTTACATTTAGCAACTTACTTTTCTCACTTTGGATTCATCTAAGAATTTTTGGGGACTATGCATATTATTCCCAGTGGATAATCCGGTTCTGCCACTGACTCTTTTTGAGTATATGTATTACGAAGAGTAAATGTTCTCTTGCTGATCCCTGGAGCGCCCCACTGAAACACCCGCCTTTACTATCACCTTCCTGCGTTACGTATTCCTTCATTCATTGTAGTACTTTACCTTCTTCCGCTGCTTGTCCCTCTAATTTGCAAATTAATCTCTGTTGGGGAAGTCTTCCAAATGCTTTCCTGCAGATCAAGAATATGCAGTCAACCCATCAATATATATTTGCTTAATCTCAATTTAGTTTTGTCAAAGAATCCCAGAAGTCCCATCAAACTGCTTACATTAAATAATTAATATGTTAATAATTAATATTTTTTTTTACTTCATTTTAAGGTAATTCCTTTTTTCATATATTAAACACTTTACATTAGTTAACAGACGAAGGGGGAGGGAAAAGATGACTTGATGAGGAGAAGATGGAGGAAGAAAGGAACGAGGAATGATATAGATGCGGCACAAAATGGAACGGTATGTGATGTAAATGATTTAGAAAACAAAGTGCCTCATTCTTCAACATGGAACAGTATGATAGCTGGCAGCTAGAATGACAAGGGTTTCGAACAGACAATAATATCGTAGAAATGGTGATACATGGACCTTATCTGACATCACCCACATTATTTTTCAGTAAAGATAAAACAACTTATTAGAGATCGGGGAGTAAGGAGAGGGTAGTTAAGGCACTATATAACACAAGATTTTGAGGAGCCGGCTGCTCTGGAAACGCTATGGAGGTAGAAAAAGATGACGAGTAATAATTCAAAGACACTTTAAGGAAGGACAACCTTTATTTCATGATGTTGCACTTACAGTGGGGTAAAAAAAAATCCCTACTAAATTCAAAATGTCTCTTGAGTTACCACAGGTATATGAAAATGATAGAGCCTAACTGAGGGTCCTCGAGGACCATGAGTGTTCCTTTTCAGTGGTGAGTGAGGGTGCTCATTTTCCCTCTCATATGAAAGCTCCCATGAGGGAGGACTGGCCTGAGACACAGCCTCGCGCCCCTCTAAATAAGGTGTATGATATCTTTTCTAACGGAAACAGATGGAAGACATTATCTTTCTGTCTTTCCTAATTAATATCTAGAGAATGGGTGCTAAAAAATCACTTACAGGTCTTACATCCTTTTCATTTCACCTCTAAACCCAGTTTAACTCATAAATATAATTTTCTATCCTAAGCAAATAATTATAATATAAGCAAACTAATTTGCCCTTATGAATATTAAAGCAAAATAATTCATGCAACAATAAAATACACTAAAATTAATTTCTGATATAATTTAGAGAGAAACAAATGTTAAAAATAAGAACAATTGCGTTAACAAAAATTAAAACAGAAGAAGAATCCCCAAAGTTTTTAAATGTCTTTCCTTTTCGTGGTACTCTTCTTGGTCTCCTACCTCCTGGTCCCATACTCATATCTTTGTATTTATCTTAGCTTAAATTCAATTAGCCACCCTTCTTGTGAATTATTCATATCTTCTTGCAACATCTTGAAGTCTTCCCGTCATTATTCTTCTCATTAACTTTGTCATTTCCAAACACTGCCATGTAGGAGCCACTTTCCTCCAGGAGCTACGTTATAAACCCAAGGAAGTTTTTTTGGTAAATGACCTGAACTTTGTGGTGTTCCATTTGTTACTTTTCTCCATCGTGACACCACTCCCACTGTAACTCTTTGTTTCAGTTTATTACAGTAGGTATTCGTATCCACTGGAGTTCCTTCAGTTATTTCAACCAGGTTTCGTATTTGATATTAGTTTCGATTAGGAAAAAGCAGTTCGAACAAGCTTCAAATTCCTCACTGATTTTGTCGTTGTGCCAGTGAATTCTGCATTTACTGGTTAGTTTACTAACTGATTCTTAATATCTTCATTAACACATACGGTATGCATGCAATTATCGACCGGTCTGTAATTTATCGACTCGTTTTCTAAGATCGTCATTACATTTCTTATTCTTGAATGGCTGTGGTGGTTAGGAAGGCAATCGTCCTTGCAGTTTGACCCGTTTGGCTTATGTGTATATATCTGATTAATAAAGGTATTCCCATATTCTCCCCATCATACGTTTTTTAAACTCTTACTTCCGTCGTCATTTCTGTTTTCTTGCTCCTCCTTCAAGTATTAATCCCTCCCAAGATGAAGTGGCGTTGTCGTAGGCTTCGTTATATTTCATCATCTCGATATTATAGTTTTTCTGTGAATATTCGACTT